>BJCM01085294.1:0-28209 GCA_018326385.1 Flaveria bidentis
CAAAACTATTTTAAAATATTTTGTTTAAAAAATATTTATTGTTTTAGAAAATTTCATATTATATAAAACTTTAGTTTTTTGTTATTTAAATTTTAATTAAAAGTTTTTATTTTTAATTTCCTTCAAAAAATTTATTTAAAAAAAGCTAGTTTGATTTTAAAAAAGAATAGACAAGAGAGAGAAACATAACAATTAATAAAATTTATTTTTAATAAGAGAGAGAAATTTGTTTGAGTATTTAAATTACTGTAACACCTTTTTAGAGAGAAAATTAATGTGTCGATGTATAGAAGAATAACAAATGTCAAAAAACATAGGTTAGAAGAATGACAATTAGCAAAAAAAATCTTGTTTTATTAGTGGTTATAGATTAAAAAATAGGACATGAAAATGATAGAAATATAAAAAGGTGGATTTTGTAAAAAAGCATAAGAGTGGATTTATGTCGGTAATTTTGGTATTAGGTATGCACTAGTATTATGTCCTATCGCGTTGCGATAGGGGGTGTAAAACCGTGCTGAGTAACATTAATGTCACACCGTCACTGGCTATGACCAACAGTGAAAAACCCCACAAAACAAAAGAAATAATAATGAAAAAAAGTTAAGTGTAAAAATGTTGAACCATGGATGATCGTTGCGGCATGTTAACGTGGAAAAATTAGATCAAAATGTAAAACATGAAACGATCGATAAACATAAAAATGAGGTAAAAACATTGAACCACATATGCATGTCGAGGCATATTAACTTGAAAATTTTATATTGAAACGTAAATGAAAATTTTGTAATATATTAAAAGTATATATGAGACCAAGGTTCAAAGTAAAAAAATATTAGTATTAAATATAAAAGATAAAAACTATTAGTGTTAAAATTTAAAAGAACAAATAATAAATAAAATGCAAAGGTACAACCTATGAAGCATGGAGTATAACTAATGATGAAAAATCAAATTGAAAATTGATATTATATATAATGTCTAATCTTATTTCCAAAAAAAATAACGTCTTTTTAATAATTATGGTTTTCGGAAATTTTAGATGCGACATACGGATACACATGCATATTTTTTTTTTAAAATCTTAAGAGTTTTACAAACATATTATATAAGTTAGACTATTTATTTATCAATATATTAAAAGGTTGTGGCATAACAATAACACGGTATGTACGAAAATATGTCATTACTCAAATAATTGAATGTTTGAGTCCTTTGATGGATGTAGAGTGTAAAATCGTGAGTGAGAGTAGAGAGCGAGTGAATACTTGTGCTAAAAAAATAAATAACAAATAAATAGTTAAATGTATCCATATTTTATTTTTCTTATCTTTATATAAATTAGAGTCAGTTTGCTAGACTTTATCATTTTAATAATTATCAAATATTGTATTTTTCTCTATAAAGAGGCACCTATGAATTATTATTCATATAAAAAAGTATTCAACACTAATATTGTAATTTGCTTTCTTCTTTGAACTCTGATACGGTATTAAACATCTAAACATGCTGAGAATAAAAAAACGTTCTTTGTTTTTTCTTCAAATTTTCTTTTCTTTCAACTTATATATATAAGTCATATTATTTGTAATATATATATATATATAATACATATTATGCTCTTGTTAACAAAATAAAATGCTTGATTTTAAGTATGTTACTATAGAAAATATTAAAATATATAATATCTTTTTGCACTTAAAAAATGATGAAAAAAAAAGAGAAAAGTCCAAAGCATATTCCGTCATAACCAACAGGAAGTTATTTACGAAATTATCACTGTCTATTCTTAGTCATTGATTCCCTTAATCATGTTTATGTTTTACTAGAAAAATAAAGAAAAATACATAAAGTATACAATCAATCATATATGGTTATTAATTTGATATATATAATAGAATTATAAGAAGAAAGGTACATAATTTTCACTAACAACGTAGATTATTTGCTGGAAAATATTGTTGGTTGATTGAATCCAACGAAAAACAAACATATTTTGGTTTCGCAAGGTGATATTAGAACTCTTCAAATCTTCACGCATCTACCTATAGATAATAATATACGTTGAGGAGCACTTTAAATAACTCAAGATAATAGTATAATGTAATATTGAACGTAGCATTATCAAAAAAATATGTTAATAAAAGACCTTGTAAATAAAATATTAGGCTTAGTAAAAATTAAATTTGTAAACATCGTGTAATTTTCTATACGCTACCACAATTGGCAAATAATGGAAAACAAACATATATGAAAGAAATCTTAACGCATTAAATAATTATTAATCAATAAATTATATCTAATTATTTAAATTTAATTTCAAATATTTATCACAAAATCCTTAAATTATAGATAAATTGAATTTTAATAAACCAAACTATAACCTATTGATCGATAATAATACATACTATTAAATTGGTCGATAATAATTTTATCTTTTAGTTTTATTACCAATCACCATTTTAGCAGCATAATTTTCATTGATTTACACTTAATTTTTATTTATTTTTATTACATTTCATCATGTGTCTCTTTATTTCATTCATAATCATCATGAGCAAAATCAAATGAAAATAAATGTAAAAAAATAAATAATTATTTTACTAGGATTGCTTTTGACAACAAAAAATAAAAGTTAAGATTATTATCTGTTAATTTAATGGTATGGATTTTAATAGCCGGTAGGTGATAATTTGAATTATTAAAATCCAATTTGTCTAAATTATATCATTTCATTCATTGTATCAAATGACACCTATGGTTTTAACAGTACATAAATGTAGTAGGTCGAAATACAAAACGCCAATATCCTACTTTAGTGATAGATGTATAAATATGAACACAAAAAAACACAGACTTCATATAAGTTCAAAATCTGTTTGATGATATTTTTAAAAACTTAATAATTACTTGCACCAATACAATACACATTATAGGCATAATTTGGCATTTTTGTTTGCTTCATATCTCCAATTCTTTTGTAAAAAGATGGCAATGCATAATTGCATGTCATGTGAATCAAATGAATACTTTTCAGGTGACCAAAAGAATGCAAACACATTGATAGATATGTGCATATCAAATGCAGCTCATACAAGTGTGTGTTCCAAGTGTAATAATATGTAGTAGCGGTTATTACACGTTTGTTCTGATAAACACTTTTTTCGAAAACGATATCCGCACTTTCGATTAACCGGAGACAAAACAGACAGACTAGTTTGATTGAAACGAAACAAAATGACATAAAGTGAAGTCAATTTTCATCATCACATTACCTAGAACTGAAGACATCTATATTGAAAATAAATAGTTTGAAAAAAAGACTGCTAATGTTTTGAATATATAAATACATTCAAAAATCACGAAAAGGAAAAAACACTATGGATAATCAATAATTACTATTCTACCTTTATCCGAAGGCTTATGTTCCTCCCAAATTCGCCATCTTGCATCATTGCCACAAATTCACTATAATCTATCCGCCCGTCCTGAAACCATAGAAAGAAACGAAGTGTAAGAAAATTGGCCTATTCGACCCATTTAGCTACAAAGGGTTGATTTGTGTTATGTTTTACTTCTCATAGTGAAAATGGGTACGCATTAAAAACCTAAGTGAAAATGAAACGGGTCAGCCAACCTGATTGAAAATGAAACAGGGTTGATTTAAGTTGTGTTTTACTTCTCACAGTGAAAGTGACCCAAGATGAATTTATACATTGATGTTTTGTAAACTTCAAGAATAATAGGCAAAAACATGTTTTCGGGTCAGCCCAACCTATCTTGACCTGATTTAACGATTATGAGATTAGAGATGGAAAGAAGTACGTTGTCTTTATCGATGTCACGCATAACTTCATCAAGATGTATATCACCCAAACCGAATTTGTCAAAAGCCGATTGGAGTTCATCTGCAGTGATGTATCCACTGCCATCTTTATCAAAATATGAAAAAGCAGCATACATTTGATCTTCTTGAGTTATTTTATTTATGTGGAGCATTGCTGCAACAAACTCTCCATAATCTATGGTACCACTGTTGTCAATATCCGCCTGAAATGTTAGCAAATATGTGTGATCAAAAAGATAAAGGGAATAAACTAATGTAAGGTTAGTAATTGGTATTTAGTGAGAACATTTTCCCGGGTGTCTGGATCTGTGTCTTAAAAGTGATAATATGATTAAAAATAATCAGAATTAAGTGTAACAAAACGAGTTGTAGCACATAACATTGGATGTGTGTTTTACTCTTTTATTTGTAATTATACATAAATATAGCCAATGAGGCATTCTTGTGAGCGAAGGAGATTCGTCTTTTGTGGAACAGAAGTAAAGTTTTCACAAATTAGGTAAAAATAAGGGGTTATCACTTATCAGGTGATTTTATTCACCCTTAGCAGCTAGTAAGGTTGCTGTGGGTTCAAACCATGAAAAACAGCCTCTTACACAAAGTGTAAGATAAGGCCGCGTACATCAAATCACAAAGTGATCCAGCCCCTCTCTGAACCTTGCGTAAAGTGAAAGCTAAGTCAAGCACCGGGTACGGCCACCCTTTACATATAGACTAATTACTTGTTCCCTAAATAAACAGATGATTGGAAGCAAAATTTGATTATCCTAACATTTAAAACTGATAATCATGAATAATCAGTTTTATGACCCAAATCCATGCACCCCCCATAATCAGCACGCAGATGCACACACATTACACCAGTTACATCACAAAAAATTACCGCTTCCATCAGGTGAGCAATTTCTGAATCTTTTAAATTGGCGCCAACTTTCTCTAGGCCTTTTTTTAGTTCTTCTAATGTGATTTGACCACTGCCATCAGCATCTATCATTTTAAACATATTTTTAAGTCCAGCAATTTCCTCTTCAGACAGAGACTCGGCAATAACCTGAAATCAGATAAGAAGGTGTTGCGTAAGTGATAATAATGTAAAAAGAATCAATAACTCGGATAAGTATTTGATACTATGATTTATGGTTCAAGAGAAGTTGAGAGAAAATTGTGTTACAAAAACTCACTCTGATGGCTATCTTCTTGATTTTATTCATGGCAGAGAACTGCTTTAACCGAGAAAGAACGGCAGGATCAAGAGGCTTATCAGGAGCCACACCGTTATCTTGAACCCAAGGGTGACCTACAATAACGGTAATAAAGAATATTATATTTAATGAAAAGAAATTAAAAAGGATGCTTTGAGAGTTGTATGCAGCTAGAATAATGCTTCTGCAAAAGAACTTAGCAGCACAGAAAACGAGCATGATCAGTGAAAAGATTAAAAAAAACGTACTTAAATGTATTTTAGATGAAAATGCTATAGATGTATAGCAAAATGCACACAAAGTGAGGAACAAAAACTCAATTATAAAAGCATGTTGAAAGCAAAAACCATGAGGAGAGTTTAGAGGGCACAACTAACATTCAAGAGTCTTTTCAAAAGGTGGTTAGTAACTAGCAGATGAACTTTAATGGATTTTAAACTAAACTTCTTTTACATTAAACTTGTAATGAAAGCCCTAGTACTTTACACACATCCATGCCATTAACTCTGTCAACTCAAGGATAAAACTGATAAGCCTCAAACTGGATTTTTTCAAATCTTCCGACATGGCCTGTAATGGTAAAGCGCTCAACAAAAATTGAAGGCATTTATCATAATTGATCGATTATGGGTTATATTTTACCTGGTAAATCTTAGAAGTTTACTAAAAGGAAACGAATCAAATATGTGGGTCAAAGTGTATACGAATGTTTATAACCTCCTAAATCGTTTTATTATAGAAATACAAATTGCTTTAATGATATTTTTTTCTAATCACAAAACATATATTAACTTTTTTTAAATTACAATAGGACAAAAATGTTTTGAAAGGTCAAAACCAACTCAAGTAGCCTATTTTGCCTGCTTTGGTGGACGCTAAAATATTAGAGACTATTGACTTGGTACTCAACCAGTCCGACCTACCTATTTTGCCATATCTACTGTCTGAGCTTTCTTCTCTAATAAATACACACAAATATACATATTTGTATATATGTGTGTGTGTGTGTGTGCGAGCATGTACTAACTTTAAACATGTTATCATAATGTTTATTCTACATTTCCCATAGACATTTTTAAACAGAAATAAACCTTAGAAGATGACATGTGGGATCAATTTAATACAGAACTTTTCTCTGAATGACCAACAGAGTAAGATAAAAAGTTGAATGACAAAAACTGAAAGTTCAGAAATGATTATAAATTATTTTGTTACTTGCTCATTTATTTTCTATTTCTGAAATTTATCCATTTTTTGGCTTTATCAAGTTTACTATGACTCAGTTTTATTTTTGAACATGAAAGGTGCTATTATATAGAGCTATATAAAATTCATAGGTCTTAGGCATAAACAAACATATGTACCCCCTAGAATCCCACTCATAGCAACCTATCGGTAGAATCTGGGGAGGGTGAGATGAGAACAAATCTTTCTTTTCTCCTAGGTTATAACCTTATAATTTCATACTGTGATTGATATGTGTCTACTCAATTGCACACCTATCATTTTAGTTTCAATATACCACAAAATGAATGGGGTTCTAGATTCATGCATGGTGTATGTTTCTGAAAAAAGGTAAACTGCAGTTTACATAATAGTACAGTGGCGGTAAACGACAGTTAACCAACCCCGAATGAATATGCATTTACTTTTTTAAGTGGTTCCTAACGCCTGAGTCCTGACATATTCATCAATCAGTCTACACATGGACAGTTGTCAAGTTTTTTTTAAAAAGCTTGGGTGAAAAACATTATGCAGCTGCAAATGTATTCAAAGTTCATGTATAATTATCATGAAAAGCTTATATCATGCTGTGTAAAAGTTACTTTTCCTTACAAGAAGCTTTCAAGACTTAATATTTGTTCGTTAATGAGATAACTATAGAATAACGTTCAACAAATTAAAACATGAGTAGATGCATGTGTGCTTTTAGAACCACTTGTTGGAAAAATTACATCAATTTGTTGAAAAAGGGACTAAATATTTTTTATTAATAATAATAGTATGATAATAAAGCCTAATATTACTATTATTATAATAAACAGGTACTGATACTCACGAAGAACTTCTGGTGCTGTAAGCCTTCTTTTAGGATCTCTCACAAGCATTTTTCTTACCAAATCTTTTGCACTTTCAGATATGCTTGGCCATGGTTCTGATGCAAAGTCAAGATTACCATTCAAAACCTGCTCGAATATTCCTTGCTCCGTTTCTAACTCAGATCACAATTCAACAGCAAAAAAAGTAAATGCAACCGTAAGATTAAATCATCAAAAACAACTATAGAAACAAGTCAAACAACATAGCAGAAACTTGTAGAATTCTCACCATCCCAGAATGGTGGGACCCCACAGAGTAAAATATATATTATAACACCAGCACTCCAAATATCACATTCTTGGCTATAGAATTTCCTCAGGACCTCCGGCGCCACATAATAAGGGCTCCCAACCATATCAGTGAACATCTCCCCTGTATTCAACACTCCAAATATCACCGATTTACATAGATTAAATTGGAGGGTTACATATCAGGGGAAAAATATGAACCATTAAGTATCGGACCAAGCATTACATAATTAGACTTAATAATATCACTTCTAAGTCCACCTTCAAACTAGCTAGTAACTACTTATAAGGGTATCATGGTTTTAAAAATCGGTTGAGGCGTGCGGCCAGAAAACAAACATGAGGCGGCGCCTCGGGGGGTTATCTTGTACGTGCGCCTCATTGGGTTGAGGCGGTAAGAAAACCTGCGCCTCAGGCGCGCCTCAGGGTGTTTTGATGTTTGTTTTCGATGTTTTAGACTCTTTGTGTCATTTTCAAACAATCCATGTCTTTTTAATGTGTGTTTTTTATGTTTTTGATGAATCTGATGATGAAATTAGTCTGTATTTTATTATTTATAAAAAAATATATAATTTTTATATTTATTTTTAATTCCGCCTCAAGCTAACGCCTCGGTTTGCCTCGAGGCTTACGCCTTATGAGGCAAAGGGAAAACGCCGCAAGGCTCGATTCCGTACTTTTAAACCTTGAAGGGTATAAGCTGTTTATCCCATTCTTACCATAGCTAATCAGCACAATTTATTACCAACCATATGTAGTGATCTTCTCTTTTCTAGGATATTTGTTACAATCATCTATTCAACATTGTTATATCATTTCACATGTTTTTGAAAAACAATCTAATCACTGTAAATACAAACAACTATAATCATACCTGGCTTAAAGAACATAGAAAGCCCAAAATCAATTGTTTTAAGGGGAGCTTCTTCCTGCTCATTATTAAACAGAAAATTTTCAGGCTTTAAGTCTCTATGCATAACACCTAAAGAGTGGCAAGCTTCGACCACCCCAACTATTATCCTAGCAAGCTCAGCAGCCTTCTTCTCCGTATAATGCCCTCGTTGTATAATCCTATCAAACAGCTCCCCACCCGCACAAAGCTCCATAACAACATGAACAGCAACAGCATCTTCATACGCACCCACGATAGAAATCACATTCGGGTGGCCTGCTAAGTGATGCATTATCTGTATCTCCCTCCTAACATCCTCTACATCATCCTTCGTCGTCAACTTCCTTTTTGCTATCGATTTACACGCGAATTCCTTCCCAGTCTCCTTCTCTGTACACAAAAACGTGGTACCAAACTGCCCTTGGCCTAATTTCTTCCCCACACTGTAAATATCCTTCAAATTCTCTGTCCTTCTCTGCAACACCGAGTCTTTAAGCCCCATACTCTGCACGCGTATAAACGTGCTCGGTGGCTTCCGCTTCTCGTGCGGATTACTTGACGCATCAGATCCCCTAGGAACCGAATCATCGGGTTTATGATCATTAACATTGTGTGCATTCGCATTGCCCTTACCTTTAACGGACTCTTCGTTATCGGACGGAGGATGTGCGTTCTCCGGTGGCCGTTTTGTCCACACGGCGGCGGTAACAGATTGTATGAATCCATTACGTTCCTTATTGGGAGCGGTGCTCTTATTTCCCATTCAAAATTCGCACCGAATCCGAAACCCTAGTCCTCTCGCATTTGCTATTAACGTCGAATCGGTGGATTCGACAATAATAGAGTTGCAGCTGTTGGATTCAATCCAATCGAATCCAATCATACGCCTCAAACGCAATATATATTATAATGAAATTGGACAAATTGACGTTGTTAGCGTTTACATTTGGGGGAGAATTTGAAAACTTTAGATTTGGAGATGAAATTGATGGATTGTGTAAAGTGATTGTGTGACGAATTGCAGGTTGTTATCGATTAGAAACCCTAATTCGTTGAGGATGATGAAAGTTTGCATATGGGGAAATTGGGGAGAAAATGGTGGGAAATGACGCGGACGAGTTGAATGAGTCGACTCAGTTATTTGAATCCAAGTATTTAATATTTTAGATGTGAAAAATAATGTGTATGTTTTGATTTTTGAGTGTTAGATAATTATGTAAATATTTACCCCACTCGTATTAACTTTTAGTATTTCAAATTGTCAAGAAGTGCGTACAAAACACAAATACATAACGTAATTGTGATAGTTTTTTAAAGTTCTTTACTTGACTTTGATTTAATATTAAAATTTAAACAAATCATTTATAATGGTTCAGTTCCAACATACTACAAATTATCATGCCTATTAATTTAGAATCTATTTTAAAATAATTATGTTAAAAACTTCACTTTTAACTCTACTATTTATTTGATTTCTTTATTTTAAGTATTATTTATGAGATCATCTTTTTCATTTGTAAATTATTATCTTATTATATCATATTGAACATGTATAAATAATAGAATTAACCATTTATACCCATCGATTCTAGGCCAGCTATCGTAAGTGGTTGACTGGACATGGGTGGGTTTCATACACCACTCATACTCTAAATATCAAAATATCATTTACAATATGTACTCTATTTTTGAATGAGTGGTGTACATCATGTAATGTTGGTGTATGCATTGTATCCTCTTATATTATAAATCATAATCATTTGCATCTTATTTTATTTATTCGTTATTTAATTTATCCACGGCATTGTAAATCTTTGTTCACGCACAACATAAGTGTAATTATTGAATATTGACATTTAATATTTAAAAAAATAATAATAACATTCGTATAACTAAATTCGAGACAGATGGTTAAATGAAATATATTGGGTATAATACAAATCGAGTGAATGGGTTACTAAAACAACAATTCTTGAAAAACAAGAAATCATCAACACACCAAACACAAAATCATGGTTATACAAGGAGGATTATTATTTCAAAGAAACACATATGTACATAACACTTCACAAGCTAACCAGACACCTGATGGTGTAATAACAATAGATCCCATATATATATATATATATATATATATATGTGTGTGTGTGTGTTTGTGTGTGTGTGTGTGTGTGTGTGTGAATAGTAATTTGACACAAAAAAAATCAAATATTTGTTCAAGATTTGACATGGATGACGTCAGCACAGAGATGTGTAAGGGTGGGTTTGAGATTGATTAAACTTGTGTACTTGAAAGGCACCTCCATTGCCCCATCTGATGTCCCTTGTCAAGAATCATTAGCACTCCTGGACAGTTGTTCAACGAGCTATAAATGTGCCTGAAAACATGTCAAAGAATGTAAAGATTATAAAAGCATAAACTAGCCAGCAAACGTGTTGTTTCTCAAGAACTTGATGTTGGATGTACATGTGTGTTTGTAGACTCCTATTGTTAGTCGTCTTACTTTTGAATGAACGGGGTGTTTGGATGTGTGTTTTGAAAATGCTTATTCAATACGAAGTAACCAAAATCACATAATCAGTTGTAGTAAAATGGTTGGGTGGAAGAAGTGGTTGGATGTGTTCCTTAGCTAATTGAAGAAGGCTATGCATCTTTTTGTGATACAAGTAAAATTATCTCCAATTAGGTTTAAAATTGGGTCAATAGATATTCTATTTAAACCAATATTGTTGCAGAGAGTATGGATCTAATTATTTTACCCCTATATAACCAAATAATCAGTAACACAATCCATATCCAAGCATAAAAATATAGAATTCAAAATATACTACAAGTGGAACTAGTTTGAATAATAAGAAGGATTATCGTTACTTGTTTCGTTGTGCTTTCTTCCTCAAGTAACCAAATGATGTGATCCACTGCAAAGAGTAAAGATGGCAAAGATAATTATTATGTTTTAACAGTACAACAAAACAAACTAATTTGTAATTACATCAAACAATACTTTTTAGCAAATAATATATATTAACACAAATATGAATCTATAAAACATGAATATTGCAAGAATGACGCCCATATCATAGTATGTTCCTCGTATCATTGTATCGAAAAAAGAACAGAAACATATTTATTTTCGGTTATGCTTTATCTCTAAAAGTATACAAAGAAGTTAGATTGGTTTTCTTATAACAATATGGTTATGGTAACCATATTTACCACATCAACTAGTTATAAACTTTGAAAAACAAGTGAGGTGGGTTTTGGGTTGGACCAATCCAACCCGAGTTGTAGCAAGCCATGATAGCATAGGCGCATAATTTAACTTAAACCATCACCAAACTAACTTCAAATAAAAAACGTAAAACACATGCAATCAGATTGAATTGTTATAAAAAAAGGTTTACCTTAAACACTGAAAAGAAAGGCAACTCCACACCATTATATTGATTCTTTACATGAACCCTGCTAGGTGGCACCATTTCTTTGCATAAATGTTGGGCTATTTCCTTTAATAATACCAATTGAGCCTTGTCAGTCCTCATAGATATAAGTGTTTGCCTCATGGACTCCCTATCTGCCTCTAGTGCATGAAGTCGTGCGTATAATTTCTTGACTTCTGGATCCTCAATTTCATTATGGTAAGTTGACTCTTCATGACTACTCATAAGATCATCATAAGTACCAATATTAGCCTTTTGATCATTATTCACATTATGTATAGAGTCAATAGTATAAATTCTATCACTCATTTCATCCCCAACTTCTGATGCAGCTTCCACCTTTTTAAAACTAGGAATACTTCTTATGACCCTAGCAGAATCTGGTACCAAATCTTCTTTAACTGTATCAAAAAATGAGCCAATAGTGTCACCAGATAATCGCCTTGAGTGTTTCTTCATTGGAGAATAGCCAACTACAACCTTTTCAAAAACAGGTTGACTTTGACCAGGACTTCTTTCCAGTTGATTAATTCTTTCTTCTATATCTTTCAAAGAATGTGGGGTTTCCCCGAATGCATACTTTTCTATATCAACTGTTTCATTATCATTATCTGGGTACTCATGATTTTCATTCAGATTATTGCATTTTAAAGGAGGGTAATCATATGATGGGAAATCAAATTGGCCTTCTAAATTTGTAGCAACACTATTTTCACGAGTCAGGAAACTTCTCTCACCATCTGCTTCTGACTCCGTGAGCCCAAAACTGATCATTCTGTGTTTATATGCCTGTACCTCACAAGTTAAAGACTGAATAGATTGCTCGCGTCTGTACAACAATTCTTCTAACGCCATTAGTTCTTGTTGATCATGAGCCATTTTTTCTTCAGAAAAACGTTTGAACTGTCGAGCTTCCATTTGAATTTCAGCCTTTTCACGTTGTAATTTCAAGATCATTGACATGGCTTCATTTGCAGCTGACGATGAAGCATACCTTTCTTCTTCCAAATCAGAAATCAGATCCTCAATTGTGCGTTGTTGGTTGTTAACCATCTCCCGCAACACATCACACTCGTTTTCAATATCCACACGAGCTACAGAAGGGATTACAAGACCTGGTATGATGAACTTATCACCATCTTCTTCAAACTCCTCTACTTTTCGTTTCACAGACCGTAACCAAGACCCTGAATAAGACCCTGACCCTGTTCTTGGATCACAATAACTACAACCACAATCACAACATTTAACCAAACTCGTGCTTTCTGAATCCATATTTCGACCAAACAGACACAAATCCAACTTATTAACCTAAAGATTTCAATATTCCCCCCTTACCTACTTTCCCCCCTCGTCTTAATTCCTCAAAAAATCATCAACCCTCCTCCACTAAACAAAACACCAATAGGACCCTGCAATCACATGTATCTTCACTGATTAACCTTCACAAATTACGATCACAAGCTTACAATCTTAACAGACATGATAAACATACATGCAATGACACGAAAATTAAGCATGTCAAATGATTCTATACTACATATATGTATTACAATCATTATTTGGCGATATAAATTCCGGTATATTCACTGATCAACCATCACAAATTACGATTACAAGCTTACAATCTTAACAATCATTATCAACATACACCCAATGCCACAAATTAGGTCTAATTTGAATATTTGATAACCGTTACGATCATTTCAACAGATAACTTGGCGCCATCAATAACTGGTATTTTCACTGTTCAACAATCACCAGATACAATTACAATCTTACAAGCTTACAATCTTACCAAACATGATCAATATACACGCAATGACACGAAATTACGTTAATCTGATAGCAATTACGAACATTTCAATAGATTATCAAGCAATATGAATCAAAATCAAGAATATTTAGATGAATTTACCGAGGAAAACAAGGCCTTTCAGCTCATGATATTGATTAGAAGATTGATGAGAAACTTTCCCACAGAAAATTAATGACAATTATGAGGGGAAAGTGGAGGAGGTGAGTTCTTGAGGAAATTGTTCAAAGGGAGGGAAAAGAGGAAATTTTGGGGGTTGGAAGATAAATAAATTGAAACCCTAGATTTATAATTTTCTGCAATTAAATTCGTGTTTCTCGCCAAACATAAAATACAAAAAAAAACATATATTTTCAATATTTTTTTTAAACTTTATCATTTTATGAAGTTGAAGTTATTAATGCAAATCAAAATTTAAATGGTTTGCACTAAATAACACGCAACTCCGTTAGGAATGATCAAGAGTTCATTTAACGGTTTATTTAGTTTATTTAGTTTGGTTTATTTGTTTTTGAGAGTTTTTTAGGATTAACTGTTAACTGGACCGGATCAAATAAGAAATAGGTCTGACTAAATCGAATTCAAACGATTAATTTAAACCTACTTATTCGGTTTATTTGGTTTGGTTATCCGATTAACCGGTTGATGTTTTGTTTATTCGGACAATCGAATCGAATAATTGAGATTTTGTGTAACCGTTAACAGAACCGCGAACTTATTAAATTTAAAGACCAAAATACACTTCTTAAAAAATGTATCTAGCTTATACCATAAAATCAATGAGTTTAAGTATTATATGTTTGATGGTTATGTAGAACATCATCCACTTATATCTAGATCGTCCCACAGTCAAATAACCCATCAAGAACATTTATTTTCCTTTTATTCTCACAAGCTTATAACGTCTCAAAATTAAGCACTGTTATGGTTTTATCTCATTCTATTTTTATCACTCATTATATTTGTTTATAACTCAACAATGCAATTTTATCATATATTCGTATGACTATAATTAAATTTTATTATGTCGATACGTATCTTTATCAACTAATTTTTTAATTTAATGTTATAAGAAACGTGAATGAAGTTAGTGATTTCAAAAACTATTTGTAAAGCATGTGTTATAATTGTTTATTGTAAATTTGTAATTATGTGGGTTGGTTGGGAGCAACTTTTCATAACACGCATCCACGTTTTCTCGTTATTTCAAAGGATGGAAAACAAGGTTAGATCTTACAAATAAACTAGAGTGAAATAAAAAACAATGAACTGATAAATTATATTCATTAATATAATTATATAAAAAGTGTATTTGTAATAATAAACTAGAATCATAGCCTATGCGGTGATTTATTTAAGTAATATTATGGTCCCGAAAATTTTTTATGAGATAAATGAAATGAAATGAAATAAAAGTAGAAAAAAATTGTGTTTCTGAGTTTTTTTAAAGAAAGAAATGGAAAGAAACAAAAAAACTTGCGTTCCCGAGTTTTTTAAAATATGAAATCGGAAATAAATGAAAGAAAAATTTTCAATAATTTTCTCTTTAAACTTTCCTTTCAAAATGGAATGAAATAAAAATAAAAAAATAAAACATATAAAGTTATTATTTTCTTTTTATTTCTTTTAACTTTGAAACATGAAATTTTAATATGATTGTTTTTTCTCTTTATTTATTCTCTCTCTTTAATTTCCCTACTTTAAAAAAAATCTTGTTAATTTCCTTTCATTTATTTTCTTTTTTTTTTCACTTGCTAAATTCGGGAATGTAACATAAACGTCAAAATCAAAAAGTAACATTTATAAGTTATAACATAACCATGTTATAGTTTTACGAAGCATCTGACATTCCCCCATTTTTTATGTACAAATGATCAAGTTGAATTATGTTGACGAGGGTCTATTCAAAACTTTATAAAGTTCATTAGCATCCAACGTCCAAACAATCAAAATCAGCCTTACCAAAGAGTTGGTCATTTTCATTACAATTATGACTATAGTCAGTTCAGAACCAACCAATAAATTTATTTAAAGAAATTTTATAGATATATTCTATTTATTTTATTATTTCTATCTTTCTTTATAGATACATAGAGAGAGATAGAGATACTAGGGTGTCTAAATAATAAAAAAAGTATTTGTATAACACAACATTTTATTTATTATAACGGTTAAACAATTAACACGAGTTTTTACATTTTAACTTTGAAGTGTGAAGCCCACCAACAATATGTCAATAGTTATTAGGCCTGTAAGTGAACCGAACCTTCATGAACTGTTCGGCTGAAAATTCGTTTATGTTTGTTTATTTAGTAAATGAACAAACATAAACAAAAATTTTGTGTTCGTTTAGTTAAACGAACAAATATGAACACATGTTTTGTTCATTCGTTTAGGCTCATGAACGTTCGTTTATTTGTGTTAATTTACGTTTGTTTATGTTTGTTCATTTATGTTCGTTTATTTATATATATTAATAAAAATGTATTATGTTTTAATAAATGAAACATAAGTGTATTATGTTATACTAGAAACCTATAAGTTTAGTGAGATTTTTATTTCCACTAATACACCTAAAAATTCCAAAATCGTCATTTAACATTGTTCTTTTTGTGTGTTCAAACATGTTTGTTTATTACAATTCATTTTTTGTTTGTGTCTGTTTATGTTCGTAAAGTGTTCATTTAGCTTTTTATGAACGAATATGAACGAACACGAATATTTTTATTTTCTTAATAAATGAACTTGAATAAAAAATCATGTTCGATTATGTGTTTATGTTCGGTAAAAGTTAAATAAATGAACACGAATACGCTGATGTTCGTGTTCGTTCGGTTTATTTACAGACCTAATAATTATTGTTCATTCTCGCTTACAACCTTGAAATCGCTACCTCCATCCATACATGTCTCAAAAAACAATCGACATGTCTCACAAACTTGTTTTGTTTCATTTAAGTATTTAAAACTGACCCATCAAAGGCTTAGACTGAAGCAAACACATTTAGCTACCATCTTGTACCAATTAAAATTGTCTATTTTACCCGCTAAGAGCTTATTACTTTGCTTTTGCTACAACAGTGGAGACAGACCATGAGATATTTAATCTTGAATTTTCTTTAAGATTGTCATATTTTCTTTAAGTTGTTTTGTAGACAAAAGATGTGAGATGTCTAGATAACTAATACTACTTCAGAGGGACTTATTCTGTTCTTTAAGGCGTGTCATACACACTAAACAATGATCAAAATGGATTTGATACCATTCTAGTGTTTTAGTTTGTTGTACTAACCTAATATTACTAATTTACATTGTGAGTATAAAAAAAACTCATGATATAACTTATTCTAAAATCTACCTTTTCACAAAATGAGCATTCTTTATGACTCAATACATATTATGTAAATGGACAATACGATACCCGTCTAGCGTGTTACAACTCACAAACTCATAACACACAAGTACTCCATGCAAATCTTAACAATAAAAAACATAAACACCAAAAATAATAACTTAAAAAATAAATCGCGCCAGGTAGGGGTCGAACCTACGACTTTCTGCTTAGGAAACAGACGCTCTATCCACTGAGCTACAGGCGCCTCATTGATATTACCTCCTTTGTTTTATTTAATATCACTAATCACAATTGTTCAAATCTTTCGATAATTCCCGCCTTAACATTCATTCAGTGAATGAATTCATTGAAGAAATATGAATCAAATTAGCATTAGCTGAAGAAAATTGAAGATGATGGAGGATTCAATCACGCAGTTCGGCGATACCGTAGCTCGTTTTTGCCACCATCTTCAATCCACCTCCGACGCTCTCCTTCAATCCGTCAACCGCCGCCCGATCCCGTTCGGTATTACATAGATCTATCTTTTTGATAGCTTTTGTTGATTTACGAAAATTGTTACGTTAGATCTATGTTTTGTATAGCTTTTGTTGATTTACGACGATAGTTACTTTAGATTTATGTTTTTTATAGCTTTTGTTAACTTACGACGATTGTTGCGTTAGATCTATGTTTTTGATAGCTTTTGTTGATTTACGACGATTGTTACGTTAGATCTATGTTTTTGATAATGTTTTGATGTTAATTAGATTCTGCTTCGTTGTCGTTCGTGCAATGCTTGAATCGCCGTGTATCCACTGCAACCGGTGACCTCAATCTCCTTGAGTCGATGGCCTTCGACACGGTGTCGTTTGAGGAATTGCTTGGTCACTGCAACGAGATTTACAAGAAGAATCAGAATGATATCCTTCAGCTTGAAGATAGACTTTCTGAATTTGGATACGTTCCTGGTACTCCACAAACCCTAATTTTAGCAGTGAATACAGTTTGAGCCCTAGATACTTGATTAAAGCTCTAATAGATAGGATCTTATTGTTTTGTTTGTTTATGTAGAACTAAATTGTCAGATGAGTTTGATTCGAAGAACAACAGTTGAATTTTTTATGAACTCCAACTTTTATTATGTGTTTTGAATTCGAGGCTCTGTTTACTTGATTTTGAATACAGTGTGAACCCTAAATACTTGATTAAAGCTCTGATAGATAGATCTTATTGTTTGATTTGTTTGTGTAGAACTAAATCATCAGATTGATAAAATGATTTTGATTCGAAGAACAGGAGTGGAATTTTTTTGAACTTTAACTTTTATTATGTGTTTTGAATTTGATGCTCATTGCTCAGTTTACTTGATTTTGAATTCAGTGTGAGCCCCAAATACTTGAATAAAGGTCCAATAATATATTGTATATTTGAATTCAATTTTTAAAATTTTTAGATTATCTGTAATGCTAATTCATCACTCTAGGTTTGGAGATTGATGAACTGGAAGAAGAGGACATGACTGACTTACAGGCAAATACTAGTTTGGATTTGAAGAATACAATGGATGATGACTCTTTGTATCCTTTTGATTTCAAGTTCTACATATAGTACAGTTCAGTGCATAAACAATGACAAATTTATAAACTTTTGGTATTCCTGATAAGGAGTTCTGTATTTTGAATTTATTGAATAGTGTTAATTAGTTAACTTTCTCTGCCTAGGGGGGTGGGGAGGTGTGTGTTAAGCGTTCTGATATGTAACGTATTGATGATAACCGTCAAGTGTGAGATATCAATAATACATTTCTTGACTGTAGTTAGCTTTGATGATACATTGAGCTTGCAGAATTTTGGAATTTCCGATGCTTCTCTTGCCACTCTTAAATCTGAAGGTTAGCTGATGCATTAAACCAAGATCAATAATTTCTTGGATTCCTATCTTTTGGGTCAATTATGAATAGGATGGTGAGCAAAAGTATTTCATTAACTGACTCAACATTAAGTAAAATGGGGCTATTACAAACACATCAAATCAAGTCAGAATAATCATATATCTTGCAGATTGTTATACATCCTTGCTTTATCTATTGATTCTCTGAATGGATAATTTACATATCCAACTGCAGGTAACAATAAGATTGAGATGGACCCACTATATGAACCAGCAATGGATATCGCGGAAGTAGAAAGTAAACAGTTATATGAAGTTCTTTTTATTTAATTATTTTTCTCCTGCTTTTAACATGATCAATGCCTTTAAAACTCCAACTGTCACTAGATGATGGGCAAAATGAGTTGAAACCGTTTGAAGGTTCGGTGTGCTTAATAGATGTATCCAAAGATGTTTATGAAAGTCTTCCTTCATACATGAAAGGCTTAATATCTTGGGAGGTACATATTCGAATATTTCACATTATGATATGCACAAATTGTAACTTATTGCAAATATGGGTTGTTTTACAAAGGTTGTTACGCATCTACTCATCTAGTCTTTATTGTTTAAGTTATGATTTTGAGTTCTTTGTTATTCATAACAGTGAAATTAAAAGTTTGACTTTGAATTCAATAAAAGTTGAATTTGCTATTTCTCATTTTCAACCTTTTGAATTTGCTGTTTTGAATAGCAAATAACCCATAAACATAACTTGAAAAACAAAAGCACCAGATGTGCAAAACAATTTTCAAAAAGACTAGGATTCAAATGTTAGATATACTGATTCTGATTCTATACCTTTATAGGATTTGCTTGTTGCTGTTGAGAAGATGAATGCGCACCTTAAACAGAAAACCAAGAATGACACCTTCTTTACTCAAGATGAGCTGTCATCACTTGATTTAGGTCAGCATAAGTACATAACATATCTTTTCCAGTCCAAATCAAAATATTTTACCTGCAAAAAGTAACGGGTCAAACGAGTTGAAAAGGGGTCGGTGCATTTTTCATTAAGTTCTGCTAACATAGATTCTGTTGTTTGTGAATGTAGGCCCTAAAACCAGATCATACTTGTTGTTACTCATGAAGATGAACTGTTTAGTTGTGGAGACCATTGATGGCTTGATTTCCTATAAAGTACTCAAGGTAAGCAGACCTTGAGCATGTAGTTGTGGAACAGGTAGTTTGCAAACCAAACAACATACAACTTCCTTATAGTTTTTCTTTAGGCTCCAGCTGGTTAACAGGGTTGATACCATATTATGTAACTAGGAGTTTGAACAATTCATTTTCTATATGAACCGAGAATGGAAAATTATAAAGAGGTTGTGTCTTATTCACTGTTCTAAGAACCAGATCAGATTTCACTCATTGCACGCTACATATTTTGTTAACATTGTAAATCCACCGAAAGATAAAAGTAGTTCTACATATAAAATGGTCCGACGGGTCCATCAGTTTGACAGCTGGTTGGATGCCGGTCCACCATGAAAACATTGATCTTGTTTATGTTTCTTTTTGTTGTAGATTGTGTGACATCATGTGAGTCTGGTATCACAATATGGTGGAATGGTTGGTTAATCAAACGACATTTGTGAGTCTATCATTTTTAATCGTTATGCTTGACTATCGTTTATGCCTCCACCGCCATCCTCCCTCCCTTACCGCCAATGCAACCACAACCTTCCTCAGTCATCGACCTGCATCCTCTTCCCTTATCCTGATGCACAAGGTTTCTTAATCATTTGATGCCTAATTTTCGTTCATTGCTTTGTATAACTACAAGAGACATGATACAATTCAATAGTTACATTATAGCTCTTACCTTAGAAATACTGTAACAGTACTCCCTAAAATTCTTTTGTCCTCAAAAGTTCAAATTTAGAAAACGAATTTGCAAGTCTTTCAAACTTTTTCCAAGTTACATTCAATAACCTGCAATCCAAATTGATCAGCAGCAGGACAAAGTGAAGCAGTAGGCATTGCATGAGCAGTTTCACTCTTTCAGTTTCTAGTGCCAACTTCTCTGACTTTTGAACAGAAACTTTTTGTGTATGGAGTTCTTTTCTGATAAGGTGGTCGTGTCGTAGGGGCAGATTCGGTCTTTGAGTTGCTAGGTATCGGTGGTGCTTCTATAAGTGAAGCCGTGGGCATTTGCAGGAGCAGATTCGGTCATTGGTCTGTAGTTGGTGGTGCTTCTGTACGTAAGCAACACGCGTGATGGTTTCTGCAGATTTGATGCTTATCAAGCAGCTTTAGGTGCACTGGGATAACTAAAGATTAGAACAGGTGCATAATAAACATTTGTTAGAAACTTAAAATTCAAAATAAGATTGTTGAAAGTAAGCAACGTGTGTGTTCATTGTTGTTTCGATATCATTAAAAAATGAACAAAAAAATAAAAAAACATTACGTTCGCGCCAGGTAGGGGTCGAACCTACGACCTTCTGCTTAGGAAACAGACGCTCTATCCACTGAGCTACAGGCGCTTTATATGCTTTTTATATCCATTTGGAACTTTTATAAAATTCTGAATTAAATTAGCGCGAGCGGAGAGGTGTCAAACTGTCATTTGTGTAGTTGGTTTCAAACCAAAAGAAGACTAATATTATTGGTGTAAACACGTCAATAGATGAATTTAGAAAAGTTTAACTTTTACATGTTTCCCACCAGAATATGCATGTCCTAGTGCATTCCTGCTCATCATATACTTGATCCTAGCTTTTAACACTCATTTTTCACTTGAACTGGTTTCGTAAGAAATGGTTCGACTATCAATACTCCATTCAATCACAACGTTATAATACAACCCCTCCCATGGGTTAGTCCATCATGGATCGACTTCCATCTCTTTAGAGTAAAACAAGCAAGCGACCCCTAGGGGCTCATCATATACTTGCGGTTGAAACAACAAATGTTGAAAAAATAACCATTACATTTAGCAACCATATCATTGTTCGTGGATATTAACTCTGAAATTTGTGTTTCAGGTTATTTTATAAGTTTAAATTCTTGAAGGATTGAAGTGGTACAAAAGAAAAATAGGGGCTTGACTGCAAAAAGAAGAAACACGCTTTGACTAATTCTGCAAGTTTCTTTCTTATTTCAAGAAACTCAATTTTGTTCATTATTGCACTAAATTATCAAGCTCATCACCAACGGTTCAAGGCCTTCTACATATACTCATTCTTTTTTATTCTTCCGATCATCTCAAGTATCAATTGGTGTCGAGTGGCAAAGTTATTCTTCCGATCGACCAAATGTTCGTTTTTTGTTTTTAATCTCTCGATCCAAGCCTTGAACCTTGTGTCTCTTGGTTGTCATTGTTTCTTGTATTGAAGTTTTGTTGTATATGAGAACAAAATATATGAACGCTCAAACACGCTCTCATACCACTTGTCACATATTTTTGCTTATTACTATAGAACACTGGTTTCATCGTGTCATGAATCCATCAGAGGCGGTCGTACCGTTAAATTTTCATATAAGAAGGAAGTATTTTGGATTGTATAAATACATGTATGTTATGTTATCGAAAAACATATTATACTAGATGTATTTTGAAATTCACTAATCTAAATGTCATTTCAAAATGAGAATTCAAGGTTTATACTCCAGCATGCCTAAACAATGCTTAAATACGAAATATCAAATCATGTGGATTTCCAATCAGTTTCAGATATTTTATGGCATCAGATAAAACAAATTCAAATCAAAAAACCATTTAATCTAATAGTATCATAGTGTGTTAAATGATTCTATTGTTTTAGAGGTCGGGTTTTTAAATCTCCCGATAAACTTTAAAATAAATTAGATGTGTTTGTCGATCGTAAATGAAAAAATCGCCGGAACTAACGCATAAGATATTACAATATTTTTTATTGGGATTTCTCAAGTGTTTACAACCATGCAATTCAACATCATAAGACATTTCTAAACAATATTTTATGTTATATTAACAAACATTTTATGTTATTTCTTCCCCTCAATGGGTGACAAGGTAACCATTTGATGCTCCCTTAGTAGAGTTTTCACATTCGAACTTTGCTTGCATTTATCTCATTTCATAACCTCTTACATGTCTTTTTTTTTGACATTTTATTTGGTCCCAATGATTAGCAAAATATTAAACATGACCTCTAAGTAACTTTTAGATATCAAGTTCTCTATAAACACCATATTATGATCGTGAAAACATAAAGAATTAATATACCACCTAACTTGTGATGAGATGGACATTTCTGCTAGTTGAGATAGCGAAAGTGAGACGAAAAGTTATAGTGACAGCAAAAGCCAACTTTCTACCCCGCTTACACTAACTCAATTAACAAAAGAATCAACTCGACCTTAGTTAAAATAACAAAACATCTAAAAATATAAAAAAAATTAACCTAAAAACCATTTAACACTTTAAAATTAACCTATTCCACAAAAATAATTTTCAAACAACATCAAATGATAAACCACTAAAACAAAATCATGATTTTGTTCTGATCTATATGATAGATGATCCTATCGTTTCACAAAATATTGTTTCAATTGTATGCAGAAGCGAACTTGCCACCTAAGATCATAAGACCGCCACGTGTACAGCACTTCGCCACGTATGCAAATAAACGTCACACATCACATATAATACGAATCACATTACGTCGCATCAAACACTTCAAAAGTTCACACAAACCCTCAAATGGAAGAACAGATCACCGGCGAGACAAGTGATGCCGGAGCTCCGCCGTACAGGGCGGCGCCTCCGACGTCGACGACGGCCGTAACAACAAAGAACCAGCTGAAAGTCATGGTAGCAATAGACGAGAGTGACGTCAGCCTATACGCCCTAAAGTGGGCCCTCGAACACCTCTTCAACAAACCCTCGGGTCGAGTGACGGGACCCGACCCGGATTTGGAACCCGACCCGGACCAGGGGATGGTGACGGTGGTCCATGTGGTGCAACCGTTTGAGCGCTATACGTTCCCTGCTGAACCATGTTGGTGCTTTTGGGGTTATTTACAATTGTTCCCCTTTGGGTTTGGGATATTTGCTAAAGTAGCCCCTCTGGTTTTTTTTTTTTTTTTTTTTTTTGTGAGATCATGCAGCAATGTTTACGTCATCGGCTATGGTGGAATCGGTGAGGAAAGCACAACAGCAGAATGCAGCACAACTTCTTTCACGTGCGTTTCAAATTTGTAAGGAATCAAAGGTAATGATTCATTATGATTTTAATGATAATCTATCAAAGTCTTGTAACTATGAGTGTGTAAGATAACTATTGGGTGTTAATATAATATGTTTAAAGTTGTGGGTTTAATTTACCATATTTGTAGAGAAAATATTTCATTCGTTCATCCATTTATGAATACAAAACTTGCACCGGTTCATTTCATTCTGTCATTTATTACTGCATTTTAGACGTTATCTTAAAAGTTTTTGTTATAGATTTTAATAAATATTGTGTTATGACATTATATTGTTGTTGAATCTAAAAGCTTATTAAATTAGTTTACCAAAATTTGAACAACTAGATTGTTTATTATTCGATCCGGGTAAGATCGTTTCGAGTTGCACTTTGGATTCGGTTTTCGGATCGGTTAGCATTGAAACCGAATTCTGTGTTTGAGTTTGTGATTGTTGAACCTATGTTAATTACAGGGATATTTGACTTTTTTATACATTAAGGTTACATGCTTTTATTGTTGTATATGTTTTGTATATGTTTGTTTAGGCTTATTAGCATAATTAGGAACCTATTTTTCAGTTTTTTAGAATTTTGAATAATCTGAAACCAATTCTATTCGATTCGATGAACACCTCGAACTAAACTACGCTTTGATTGGGTTATGTGATTGGGTTATTCTATATGTGTAGATAAAAGCAGAAACCTTAATTTTGGAAGGGGATCCTAAAGAGATGATTTGTCAAGCCGTGGAGGAAATGCATTTCGATCTACTCGTCGTTGGTAGCCGTGGGCTTGGCGCGATTAAAAGGTAATTCTATCAACTACGAATGATCTCGTGATCAACTATCCCTTATCAGCATAAGTGAAATTTTATGCGTATTTTGTTAAAAAAATTGATGTAGGGCTTTCTTGGGTAGTATTAGCGACTTTTGTGCGCATCACGCAAGGTGCCCGATACTGATAGTGAAACCTCCCCACAAGTAGCTGAGCGAGGGAACTGTATCGCTCGCTCCTATTTTCTAGATTCAGCTAGAAGACTTTAATACGTAAGTAATAGTGTAATGAGATTTTCATTTTCAATAGTCTTATGACGCTTGTATTTGGTCTAGTGGGATTTCGAGAATCTTGTATGTAGGGTACGATAGTATATTGCAATGTGGTGTAATTATATTATATTCCCAATAATAAAAATAGGATACTAGTATTATGTTTATATAAAATAAAATTCTAAAGTGTTTATATCTTGTGTGTATCATGACTAGGTGTTCATTACCACACGAAAGCTAATTCCAAATGATCGCGATCTATTTTATAAAAAAGCTAATTTGTACAAATTTTCGGTCTATTTTATAAAGCTGATTTGTAAACAAATTAGTATTTATGTCTACACGATGCGACGTGTTTGTGTTTTTGTGTTTGTGAATTTCTGTATGCGTGTTGGTTACTTGACAATGATATAATCAAGTACATAAAGAATCGGTTTGGTTTTTGAAGATTAAAACATTGATGAAGCATCGCACTTCACATTGCAAACATGTGTTAAAGTTGAAACAAAAAGTTCGATAAAAAAAGATTGAAAAACGTCGAATAAAAAGTTGACATACTCTAGACCCGAAATCGAACAATGCTCTAGAGTTGAATAGAAACGTTGAAAAAAGCAAAAGTTACCAAATAAAAATGAACTGAAGGCCACCCTATGAGACTTTTGCAAAGAAAAATATCAATTCAATCTGGAAAGGAAAAAAAATAGAAAATATCCCACCGATCTTTAAAAACAATTGTGTTATAGTCTTTAAGTGAATGATTACAATTTATTTTCTTAGTTCATTTTAGTATTCGTATAGATAAATTTAATAATAGAAAATGAAAAATAGAAATACTCTAAAACAAAAGAATGGTGTAGCATATTAAAGTTAAAATAATTGAACAAATAATACTTAGATTCAAAAACTACATTAGTTTCTTTTACAACTAATAATACTTACTTCTATTTATAAACTACAGTAACTTTCATTTCACAAATCAAACTTTGATACTCTTCTTAATACATTAGTTTAGCTGTAGAACTCATTTTAACGTGAAAAAGATGTCACTTTTGAAAAATGTTTTCTTAAAAAAACCCATTTTATTAGGAAAAAAATGTTCATTAAGAGTTTCTAAAAGCTTTTATTGACAATTAATATTTCCAATCAAAAGGCATAAATCATACTAAACCAATCAGTAGTGTTACTTTAAAAACACTCATGAAAAATAGGAAAAAAACACTCATGAAAAATCGAATTTGAGTGTGGTGGTTGAATAAGGAGAGTGATAATCACTGAACTGAATCATGCTTCAATTGTTGGAGCTCTTTGCATAAGCATCTATAGAATAAAAAACTTGAGATTGGATAAAAAATATGAACCTGATACTTAAAAACCCTATACGAGTCATATAATCCTATATGTGTTGTATAGATGAAACATATAACCTCTCTAATAGCCCTTTGATTTTTCTTCGTATTTAGTGTCGAATTTTGCTAAACGTGTCAAATAGGTATAATATGGGTCGTATAGGACTATACGAAGCATATAACCCCCCCCCCCCCCCATTCCGAATTTCCCTCAGTTTCATCGTCGTCAAGCCTATACGCATCGTATGGACCATACCCCGACCTAATAATATTTATGTATCTACATTTCAATACCAAGTTGTGCCAACACTCATCGGATCGTACAACACATATTGTACACCCGTCTAAAGTACACTTTTTAACATGCTCTTTCGTTCACGTCATCATAATTGTACATTAAAGTGTGGTTTTTAACAAGCGTCAATCATAAACAAGTTATAGCCACTTTCAACTACACGACAGATGCGCTTTTCAACTACCATCACTGCATGATCCTCCTAGATCCCATTGAAAACTTGCCATGAACATGAATATTTTCTATTTTTTAATCGTTCAAGTGTCGCTACCACATAAAATCGTATGAACAGAAACTAAAAAGATGGAAAAAAGAAGGTAAAATTAGAAAGAACATTGGACATAGAGACAGGTACCCGCGAGCATGGGCCTCCTTTAGCTGCATATGTGTGTCGTATTAATGACTTAATGTACTCATCAACAACCAGCCTGTACAAGTCATCCCTGCACGATGAAACATATAAAAGCTCTCAGTAATGTGTCGATTTGGGTTATATTTTTTTTCTCTAACAGGTCAAATGGATGAACTTAGAAGTTAGAACACTCAGTCTAAAACTAAAACAGGTCAAACTTATCAAAATTTGCCCAACGTGTATGTATATAAAGAATCCTATATTGTTTTATCGATAATACATTACATGATAATTTATATAGCATATTAATTATAGAAGGCTTCAAGCCCTATAAAGAAAAAAAGACAAAAGGTGTGGTGTGTCAGCTCAACCTGAATCGTTTAGCTTCAACCCGTCAGATACTTACCTGTTGGGTCATGAGTATTTCAACTGCTACATTTAGATCCCCATCAGCAGCTGCTATGGCGACTTCGACCTGTGTCTGAAGCATCCCCAAAACATCTTTCAATAACAGAGGATGGGGTTGCATATAATTGTATATCACAGAAACTTGAATGGCTTTATCTTTACTTAGGGGATAATTGTTTTACCTTATCAAAACCCATTGCTAGAAGCTTCTGAATCTCCTCATCTGATGGAACAGTTTCCTATAAAATTAGATTATATATAATTTCATAAGGGAGACATCACATACTACACCTGTTTCTAAAAAATAATCAGAAAAATAAAAAATTAAGTGATAGCTTTTTTTGCTCAGTGATCAAAGATAGGATGTATACCTGACTGAGGGCGGCGCCTAAAGTTGTTGATCTAGCATCTATCCCAGGCTGACTAAAATATAAACAAGCAATAACGATAATTCAAATAACTATCAAATTGATTAAATAAGTAGTTTTTAATGCATGATACGTGTTAGGGTTTACCGCGCACAAACAATCAAAACAGAAGAACAGTAAACAATAAAGAACACGAGAGATTTATAGAGGTTCGGTTGCAGTGTGCAACCTACGTCCTCTTGGGGCAACTAGGGTTTTCTTTTATTGAGTGATGATGATTACAAGTACAAGAGAGATATATATAAACAATAATTAGGGTTTCACCCTTTAGTTAACATTCTAACTAAACTGGGCCTAATTAGAACTTGGGCCGGCCGAGCCCAACTGTTCCAAATTAATCCAC
>BJCM01085295.1:0-15590 GCA_018326385.1 Flaveria bidentis
GGAAGTGGTCTTCAGCTTATTCTTCTAAGACTTGAATTTCGGAAGTATGCACTTGTCTTCGGAAGTAGAGTTCTGTCTTCGGAAGTAGATCTTTCACTTTGTCTTCGGAAGAACTCTACAACCTTCGGAAGTTCCATGTTAAGCTTCGGAAGCCTTTGCATGCAACACCAAAATAACTTAAGTGACATAGTTTTGGTTACATTAGCCTTCTTCTTGATCGAACAATATTAATAACACGAAAAAAATAAAAAAATAAACCGAATCGGTTTGCAAACCGACCCAAACCGGTTTAATAAGGTTGAGATTTTTTACTTCCCAAATAGGTTTAGAACCCGAATTATGACTATAGTTGACCAAACCAGTTTTAAAAAAAACCCAGTTTGTACACCACTAGTTAAAACTGTTTGGTGACGATTCGTTTTGCAACATGATGATAATTGTAAATCTGAGTTGTTTAGTTTATTAATTTGTTTTTAATTTCTTTTGTTTGTACTGGTTGTGTTGTTTGACGACGATGATAGCAGTGGATGAGTTGGTGGTAGGGTCGGAATTGTTTGATGATTACGTGCGTACGATGCTATTGCAAAATGTGACAACTAAAAAAATAGTTATGTTTTATTAAGAAGATCAATCAAAGATCAATTGGACTCGGATGAGATAGTTTATGATTTTTCAATGCGGAGATTACGAATTTGAATTTCATTTTATGCAATATGCTTCAAGTTGTCCAATAATTTTATGCAGCGGATTTTTGGATTGTGAGTTTACGTTAGAATGTCGGCGATCCGAGTGTGTATATTCCATGTTCGTAGGACGTGTGTGACATTTCGTTAATAAGTTTACCGAAACGACTAGACTATATATCAACGGACCATTAAAAGAAAAAAAACCAAAGGTGCGATGATAAAGGGAAATATAAGACATTATGCAATTTTATTGTTTTCATTTTATCGGATAAATACAAGATACAAATGTCAGTTTTTTGTACTTCTCTAAATTCATTTCACATGGAACGCGTTAATATTATTATTTAATTTAATAAAAAAATGTAGCGTATGCAGTGGCATCACCACATGTGATCCACGTGTTAAAAGACAAAAAAACCTTCCACCTGTTATTCCAAGTACCTTAAGACGTGCTTACCTCCATTTCTTCTTTTTATCATCATCCAATCTTTAATTAATTCAATACTTTTTAATAATATTAGTTTAAAATAAAGTAAAATTAGAGAAAACGCGTAACTTCTCCTTCAATTTACAAAAAAAAAGGAAAAAAGTCGGAATATTTAATAACTTCCCTTTACAGAGAGACATTCTATTTTGGATACACTTTTACAAAATGAGAGAAATCATATAAAAATTAGCTATTACATATTAAATGGTAATAAAAATTCGATATTATGAATTGAATAAGTGAGATTTCAAATACAGAATATCTTAATTAAAATACAATCCAAATGTTCATTAATGTAGACATCAATTTTAAAATAAAGAACATGTATTATCTAACAGACGAAAGTATAAAAACATAACTAAAACATATTAATCAGACACCTAACATACTATAAACATTGTAGCTAATAGTTTTCATTTTACATTCATGAATCGCATACCTGAAAAAAAAAACCACATACTGATTAGTAAAAAGGTACGCTCTTACTAATGTGTTTAACTTTTGTTGTTTTTGTTAACTATTTTTATTTATATAACAAGATAATGCAATGAAACATAAACAACATGCATATTTAGATGATTTATTGTTAATAGAAATTAATCTATATATGTTACTATTTTATCTATCGTATTGTTATTTATGCTTTTGTTTATCTTTGTATCTAGTTTTTATAACTTTATATGGATATGGATGTGTGTATGCATCTGTATCATTTACATTAATACAATAATGTAACATAATAATTATAATAATCATGATAACATGACATTAGGAAACACAATAAAAGGAAAAGTAAACATGAAAAGGAAAAAAAAAACTAAAATACTTGTAGCAAATATAAAATGTTGCAATATCAACATCATGTATTTGTGACTTGATAACCATTCTTTCCTGACACTCGACGCTTCAAGGAAGTTTGTCGGTGATTTCGTCGCTAATCTAAATTCCAAACCCTAATCGCTTAGTAATCGAACAAATTCTCTTTGTTTCAACTAAGAACATATAAATACATGAACCTATCAGTTTTCATGTTGTTTATGCTCTCTTTTTCTCGCAGAATTGTGCCTGTGACACCGGAGAATTGAGGTTACTGACTATTTACGGCAATGAGTAGCGGTGGTTCACCGTACCGGAGACACCGGAAGGATGTGGAGTCCGGTGGTGGAAGTAGCGGTGGTTATGATCAGTATGATCAATCGGCTTATGATCCTTTTGACATTGTTCGTACCAAAAGTGCACCAGTTGATCGCCTTAAAAGATGGAGGGTATTTGTTGGTCTCTTTTCTCATTGAGTTCTTCATGTTTTCATTGATTATTGACGTTTTGTTTAACTTGTATTTGGTTCGAAAATGTTAGTGTCCGGTTGTATAATATAATATAACATATAACATATATGACCTTTCGTACCAACTAATATAGTTTTAACGGTGACAAAATGGTCATGTTTTTGTTTGGTGGTTTAAAGTGTACATTTTTTTAGGTCAATCATCCTAGGATTACGTACACATGTATAAGTAATTTAGAGTCTCTCTCATATGATGCGGATAGAATGATGTGAGATTTGTATAAGGCTATAAACTTTTGGGCATGAACTTGTTTTAAAGATGTGATTTTGTACTAATGGTTTATTATGTGAAGGATTGAAATTTTCATCACACATTTAAACAATATGTGATGATGTGTGATTTAGTAATGAAGTTACAGTTATAAGGAGAGCAAGCTGCTAGTATGTAGCAAAATGATTAGATGTACGTCGATGTGAATTCACACGTGATGATGATAATGATGATGACTAAGTTTGTTTGGCTGAAGATTTTGAGATTTTGCTAATGATCAAATTGTAGGATTCAAATGGCAGAGTATAGTAAACTTGTTACTTCATGTTTTTGACTTTTACGCGTGTTATATGTAACTTCTTTATGATGAAACCGGAAAGAATCTACATTTTGATTTAATCATGCACTTTGTATTGTGTTTCTGTATTTGATATATGTAATTTTGTTACAACCATGGTATGATCATGTCCATCTTGATCATGAAATTGATTTATGTTTTCTTTTAATGTTACTGAATGCTTTAACAATATATATATTTTGTTTTGCTATTGATATAGCAAGCGGCGTTGGTGTTGAATGCTTCCAGGAGATTCCGATACACTTTGGATTTGAAAAAGGAGGAAGAGAAGAAAGAAATTCTCGCCAAGATCAGAAGCCACACACAAGTCATACGAGTAATGCTCTCTCATATTACATAATCTGATATAACTTGAATTCAGTTATGAGTCATTATTTTGGTTTTCAGGCAGCATATCTTTTTCAAGCAGCTGGAGAAAAACAAGATGGAACCCCGAAACCGCCTCCATCTCCCATTCGAACCGGTGATTATGATGTTAGCCCCGAGCAACTTGCTACAATGACTAGAGACCATGATTTTGCAGCTTTGCAGAACTTTGGAGGGGTAAGTTTGTTATGGATCAAGATTCTTTCTTTCTCACACCCAACAAGCACTTATGTTCATCATCCTATGGCTGAAATTGTTCTAAGTATTTGTTTCATGAACAACAGGTTAGAGGGTTGGCGGAAAAGTTGAAGACAAATCTTGATAAGGGAATTCATGAAGACGAGTCAAACATATTGGATAGGAAAAATGTGTTCGGGTCAAACACATACCCACGGAAAAAGGGGCGAAGCTTTTGGGTACTTGCTTGTTATCTTTTTTGGGGATAAATTGATTCATTATGGTGTTTAATGTGGCAGTTTAAACAATTGTATGCTTTGTGTTTGATAGATGTTCCTCTTGGATGCTTGTCGGGACACAACATTGATTATCTTGATGGTAGCTGCTGCTGCTTCTTTGGCTCTTGGCATTAAAACAGAGGTTAGTGAATATTAAACTTGTTTATACTTGCTGCATTTACCCTTGTTTATAGTAATAGTATAATAATAATAATAACAATAATAATAATAATAATATATCTGTTTTCTTTATCTTGTGTCATATTTTCAGGGGATTAAAGAAGGATGGTATGATGGGGGAAGCATAGCTTTGGCTGTTATAATTGTCATAGTTGTTACAGGTACTTTGTTAAGTAAACCTTGATATAGTTAACGTTTGTCTTGTGGGCAAAATCTTAGTGTCCACTATCTTGATTCCTGTTCGACAGCAATAAGTGACTATAAACAATCGCTTCAATTTCAAAACTTAAACGAGGAGAAACAAAACATACAATTGGAGGTGAGTTTTCAACAATGTCTTTCTGTTTTTTACAATTTTTATATTAGTTCTGCTGACCTTAAAGATGGGATTTTGTAGGTCGTAAGAGGAGGAAGAAGGGTGGAAGTTTCAATATTTGACATTGTTGTGGGGGATGTCATACCTCTAAAAATTGGAGACCAGGTACGTACTCGTTTAGTTTCTGTAACACGGTTCATATTATTTTCATTCTTGCATTTATTTTCTTGTTGACACATTAACTATATAAATCAGGTTCCAGCTGATGGAGTTCTAATTTCTGGTCACTCCCTTGCTATCGATGAATCAAGTATGACAGGGGAGAGTAAAATTGTGAGTTCCATGAAATTAGAACTATTTCATTTCTTTTTATCTCTTATGTTCTTGTGGGTTGGTATCATTGTTTTTTTTACATGGTAAAACAGGTTAACAAAGATAGCAAATCACCATTTTTAATGTCGGGATGCAAGGTGGCTGATGGATATGGTACTATGCTGGTATGAAAGATGATCACCCGCACTTCTTTTTAAGATACCCATGGAATCCGCTCAATCGTGTGATATTTAGGAATTCATTAAATTCTATATAGGACTAAAATTGTATTTGCATAATCATTCTTAGGCGACTAGTGTTGGGATAAATACAGAATGGGGATTGCTTATGGCTAGCATTTCAGAAGACAACGGTGAAGAAACACCATTACAAGTTAGTTCTCGATACATGCTCTTAAGTTTTATTCAAAAGTGCATAAAGTATTGACTATGATGTTACTAGGTGCGCCTGAATGGAGTTGCAACTTTTATTGGTATAGTTGGGCTTGTGGTCGCTGTATCCGTTCTTGTTGTCCTTCTTGCTAGGTAATTTAACTTGACATGCATTATAGATACTTTTCATGGCCTTTATTGATCTAAGATGATAATTTTCTGTTTGTTAGGTATTTTACTGGACACACGGAGAATGCGGAAGGAAAAGCTCAGTTTATTGCTGGAAAAACTAGCGTTGGGGATGCTGTCGATGGTGCAATCAAAATTTTCACTGTTGCAGTATGTATTTGACATGAATACTTAACTATTGTCCTATTTGACATTTAAATAAGACAAACTATTTGTTATTTTGCATTAAAATGTAACATGATGTGGTAGTTTTGACACATGAAAGTGAAACCAGAACACAAATTGAGAAGAAGAATGTGTTTTAGTTTAGCTTCTTTTGTGACATACTAATTCTTGAAGAATGTGTAGGTGACCATTGTTGTTGTTGCTGTCCCAGAAGGGCTTCCATTAGCTGTAACCTTAACGTAAGTTAACCGTTTCTCTAGGCATTTATCTTTTTTTTTCTTTTTATCTGATACATGCAAGTGGCTAATCTGTCTCATCATGTTGTGCATAATTACAGGCTTGCGTACTCGATGCGGAAAATGATGGCAGACAAGGCTTTGGTAAGTTTAACATCAGCTTTTCAAAATTTCTCGCTTTTGGCTTTTGTTTGTAGTTTGTTTGACGTTGCTAGCAATCGGTCAAATGTAGGTTAGGAGGCTATCTGCTTGTGAAACAATGGGTTCTGCAACTACAATCTGCAGCGACAAAACTGGAACCTTGACGTTGAATCTGGTGGGATGTTTATGGTTCTTGTGGATCTTGTTTTTCTCCCTTTTTTGTTATTAAATGATTTTTTTACTTATCATGTGCTTTTGCTTTGTTCAAGATGACCGTGGTTGAGGGTTATATATGCGGGAAGAAAATAGACCCGCCAAACAACACGTCAGAATTACCACCAGGAATTGTATCTCTTCTCATTGAAGGTGTAGCTCAGAATACAACTGGAAGTGTATTTTTGGCTGAGGTAATTATTATTTTAAATTTGTGTAGTATGCCATGATATGTATCTCCATACGTTTACACGATCTTCAACTTGTTTTGAGGGTGACAAATTCTTTGCCATTGTTGGTGGTTAATAGGGTGGCAAAGATGTTGAGGTTTCGGGATCACCAACCGAAAAGGCCATTCTTCAATGGGGGATTAATGTTAGTTGCTTATTCACACATTTTTACAGCTTTTTTGCTTCTTCTGTATTCATCAAAAGGTTACACTGATAAATTTTGTTATAATTGCAGCTTGGAATGAATTTTGAAGTGGTCAGGTCAGAGTCTTCAATTATTCATGCATTCCCGTTCAACTCAGAGAAAAAACGAGGTGGTGTTGCGGTGAAACGGGTAATATCACAGCCTTCAGATATTTCATGACCACATTAATTATAATTTCTTACATTATTGATTTGAGATGTTACTTATCTGTTATATTTTTTAGGATGATTCTGAAGTTCATGTACACTGGAAAGGGGCTGCTGAAATTGTGTTAGCTGCATGTACAAGATACATGGACAGTAACGAGCAGCTTGTTCCCCTTGATGAAACAAAGGTATGAGAGTTCAGTCTCTTTAGTAATCGATGAACAACCATCGTCACAAAATGTCACGTGCAGGTAGAATATTTTAAAAAGGCGATTGAAGATATGGCTGCTGGAAGTTTACGGTGTGTTGCTATTGCTTACCGACCCCTGAAAGGAGAAACTGTCCCAACAGATGAAGAAGAACTGACAAACTGGGAATTGCCTGAAGATGATCTTGTTTTGCTAGCAATAGTTGGTTTAAAGGTATGTGTTTCTTACATTATTCTAATAAATAGACCAATTAAAAAGAATGGCTAAAGCGTTTATTCTTTTGCATGTAGGATCCTTGTCGGCCAGGTGTCCGAGAAGCTGTTCAACTGTGTATAAAGGCTGGCGTTAAGGTAACACAGTTGTTTTATGTTTAGAAGTTGATTAATATTCAGTTGTACCTGTTGTCATTGTGATATCATGAAAATAGATGATAACTTTACTTCAATTTGTGCAGGTAAGAATGGTGACCGGTGACAATCTTCAAACAGCAAAAGCAATTGCATTAGAATGTGGAATACTCGGGTCAGATGCAGATGCTACCGAGCCAAACTTAATTGAAGGGAAGTCATTTCGAGCATTGTCAGATGTACAAAGACTAGAAGTAGCTGAGAGGATATCGGTATGTGATTTGGAAACAATGCCCTCTTACTTTATGCATGTGTCAAATGATATAAACATTGACACAATCAGACTTGGTGGAAAATGACAGGTGATGGGCCGGTCTTCTCCTAATGATAAACTGTTACTTGTGCAAGCTCTGAGGAAGAGAGGACATGTTGTTGCGGTTACTGGAGATGGAACTAATGATGCCCCTGCTTTACATGAGGCTGATATTGGCCTTGCTATGGGTATTCAAGGCACTGAAGTAGCAAAAGAGAGTAGTGACATCATCATATTGGATGATAATTTTGCTTCGGTTGTTAAGGTGAATCAACTGAAATTACAAAACAGTGAAACCGAATTGTATACAGGGTGATCAGTGTGTTTGTCTCTCATATAACAGGTTGTTCGGTGGGGAAGATCGGTTTATGCAAATATACAAAAGTTTATCCAGTTCCAGCTTACAGTAAATGTTGCTGCCCTTATAATCAATGTTGTAGCGGCGGTGTCCTCCGGTGATGTCCCTCTAAATGCAGTGCAGGTTGGTCTCTTGCTCTCTTTCATAGAAATATTTTGGAGTTGAAATTGTGGGAAAATTATGGTATTTTACTATTATTTGTATTGATTTCTTTGTAGCTTCTGTGGGTGAATCTTATCATGGATACTCTCGGTGCGCTTGCACTGGCTACTGAACCACCCACAGATCACCTAATGGACCGCCCTCCAGTTGGTCGCAGGTTATATTTTGGAATAAACTTATAGTTTGATCTATTACTTACTGCTTCTGTTTCATGGTGTTAATTTTGTTTCCTTTGTCTCCTCAGGGAACCTCTTATAACAAATATTATGTGGAGGAATTTGTTGATACAGGTAATGCATTTTGTTGTTAAGTTTCAGATGAGGGCATAATGCTAATGAAATCTTTGTTGCGATGAAACTATAGGCTTTTTATCAAGTGTCAGTTCTCCTCGTACTCAATTTCCGAGGCAGAGAAATCTTGCATTCACAACACGATCCTGATGAGCATGCTATCAAAGAGAAAAATACTCTCATATTCAACGCATTCGTCTTTGCTCAGGTGATGGTCCAACTTATTTAGGTTAAGTCTTTCTAGTAGAGGTTTCAGGTTCTAATGCTTCCACTAGTTTACTGCCTCTAACGGTCTAATCCCCCTTGAAATCTATATGTCCAGCACAAGTTGCATTTTACCTGACCCTATTAGTAAGCTAGGTATTTGTGGGGCCTGTGAGTTCACCAGTAGCGTGTTCTCATAGTCAATCTAAAAAATGTCTACTACGACATATGCCAAAAATCTTCTTTCCTGCCGTAAGGAAGTCACTAATCATTGTATCTGCAGATCTTTAACGAATTTAATGCACGGAAGCCTGATGAAATGAATGTTTTCAAAGGAGTTACTAAGAACCGCCTTTTCATGGGAATTATTGCTCTCACTGTTGTTCTTCAAGTAAGAATCAGATGCTTACCCCTTTGTCTCTCTCACATAAACAGATGTACCATACTCATAGTCATGTGTTGCAGGTTATAATAGTCATGTTTCTCGGAAAATTCACCTCAACCGTAAGGCTCAGTTGGCAATTGTGGCTAGTCTCTATCGCAATCGGATTTATCAGGTTGGTTGTATTATCAAAATCATGCTAGAGTAATCTTTTTTCATGTTTTTACCATGGTTATCCTCATATGTCATATTTTCAACCCGTCACCAGTTGGCCTCTTGCACTTGTTGGGAAATTGTTACCTGTCCCCGAAAGGCCCTATGGTGATTACTTTACCGACATATTTGCATCTTGCAAAAGGCCTAGAAACAGAGGTATGTATTTGGGACTTAAAACGGCTACTAAACCAATCTTGTGTATTGAAAAGTTGAAAACATATGGCTATAACTTATGGTTATAACATAAGCTCGTGTTTCTTGTTATCGAAGGTTCATCTAGAGGAAACGAGGATGATTCTTGAATACAAGCGTGGTTAAAGGGATGATACTTTTGTTTTTTTATAGTGTTTGCTCTTCTGGACATAATCAAAGGCTAACAGCAAAGCAACTTATGTACATCTAACAATACCTACGGTTTTGGATTTGGGTCAAGAATTTGAAGTTTTCCTTGGAGTAGTTTTAACTTGGAATCATTTCGGTTGATGGTTTGTGTTTGATGTTATTATTATTTGGTTATTATCCGCACGAGCCTAATCCGAACAAGCTGTACATGTTGGAATAGTGTGTTTTATATGTAATCACCTCAACGTTTATTTGCGATTGCCCTTATAAATCTATGCTTGATATTTTGGTTTGGGTGAAAGAAAGGCTGAGTTTCGACTAATCCAAATCATACCAAATTTGATGTGTATGGTCTTTCAACAGGTTTTGGTCTTAATTCTGTTTATCTTTTTCACAACAGAAATTGCATATTCGTTCTTGTTCCTCTTTAAATTATCCGATTGAATTTCTGAGAGTACCATATATTTCAAAAATGAGAGTGAAAGATTCAAAGAAATTATCCAGGCTATTTCAAACTATAATCCAATTCACTAGATGATAGAGGTTATGCTTTATTTGTTTAAATCAGATAAAATTAGGTAAAGTACGGCATGGCTTAAAGGCATCCAAAGTTGTTAATGGTGTCCTGTAAAATAAATATGGACAATGTACTGGTCCAATTACATATATATTCAGAACTTGTGCTGACCTGTTTTCCTGTCTGCGCTTTTGGTCACCTCAACCGCCCATAATAGACTGTAACTTAGGCTGGCCCGAATGAGAACTGCATTCAACCAATGCTGCATAATGCTTTACGGCGTGTGGAACAGATTTCAGTCATAAGTTAAATCATGTCATGAGATTTTGATGTAGCAGACAATGAAAATGATGCATGGCCTTCTCAATCATAGGAGCATATCGACCACTGTCATAAGCTGGTGATTCCAACCCTCTTTGAACCGATTCACACAACATGATATCTTCCATCTACAAATCATATAGAATGTCATGTCAAATGACATGCTCACATAGCCCAACAACCATGAACCCAATATGATCTTTGCGTACCTGAACTTTCTCGCTGTCTTCTAAACTCTTAGCCACAAAAGCTTCATCATCCTACACGAACAACCCATTACACACCAACATGTACATGTGGAAGTGGATACATCCAAGGTGCGGTTCAAAAGTTACCTTAAGAGAAGCATCAAGGAAGTAATCAAAAATCACTTTGCATCTTCGAGGTCCTAATGGAAGTGCTAGATTTGTGTCCATCCATGGCCCGTACCTATCCTAGGCCACCCCAGAACAAGAAACGGTTAGAAAGAGGATGACCATGATGCAACACCAACCATGTTACTAGAAATCAAGATTAAATCAAGAAACTTGCCTATTCACCATGAAGTTCGGATAAATGAAAGCATACAAGGATTTAGATCCAAGTCTATCGAAATCTTCCTGACTCTGCACTTCACCTCCATCACATCCTTGTATGCTTACTTTCTCATATAGCTTCAATTAAAACTAAAATATCTCAATAAAATTCAAATTTGTATTATGAAATATGGATTATATGTCAAGGGTCAAGTGAAACATTGCATTTGTTTTAAGACAATAATAATATGTACAGAGAATGTAAGTTGAGTAAACCTACTGTGGTGGAATAGGAATCGAGCTTAAGACCTGATGCAAGATCTTTATGTGCAAAAGGTACATGATACCCACCATCCAAGTAATTGTCACAAAAGACCTGCAAAAAGCACTCAAACACTAGGATAACGTATCACGGATCTCATATAGCATGCCAGGTGAGAGAGAGAGATCAAAGACCAAACCTTCCAGTTACACTCGATAGTGTATTCACGTCTGCAAAGATAACTTAAAGAAGTATCAACCCCATTTGTACTTAGTATCTTGGAAGAGCTACCAAGCCATTCCATCCCCACATCATCATCACAACCTTGTTGAGAAAACGCATCTTTTTCTAAATTGAGAAGGATAAATGGCCCCCAAATGGCCACCCTCAATGGAACTAGTCCAAACTCCTACACATCAAGATGAGCGTATGGGTTAAGGACTATAGAGCAGTAAAATCATTCAAAGATCAATAATGCATATTCATTTCCAGATAAACGAGACGGGCCCACAAAACAAATAGAGGGAGCCTAACTTATCTCACTAAAAGGAGAAGCCATACTTTCACATCGAAGTTCTTTATTCCTGTTATTCTGGTTGCTTTCAGAAGTGCTCCATTCAATCCGTATGTCCATCCCTGAAAAGATTTACAACTCTAGCTCATTCTCTTAACAAAAAAAGCTAATAGATGCTTGTTCTTTAACAATTTGCTAATGAACTGATAAAACACAACTCCATGACAGTAGAAGTTAACTCACATGATAAGGGCATGTAAAGCAAGATCCTTTTCCACTTCCAAAGGCTAGAAGTGAGGCATGATGGCGACAAACATTATGAAACGCACGCAACTCGCCATTTTCATCACGACACACCACATACTCTATACTTCCTAATCTACCACATCTCAATAAATTAAGCTTAACCAATTAACAAGAAACCAACACAATCAAAATAAAAAATAAATTTACCTTCCAGTAAAGAAACTGTTAACCTCCTGAACTTGTTCAGTACATCCTAAACATCATTCAAACATTAAAAACACATCTTAGATCCACTGTACAGAGACTCAAGGTCTAGAGTTTTTTATATTATTCAAAATTCCATGATTCTACCTAAATTCTTGAGACTAATATACACTTTTGACTTCTAAGGTCAAACTATACATTATTAATATTGACCCTTACAGATCTATTGTCTATACACTTAATGTCAACATGATCAATTGATCATGGGGATATAATTCATTCAAACAATCATAGACAAATCTGACCTCAAATCCAAACAATAACACGTAAAGCAACACAAATTCAAACAGATTAACAGATAATAGAAATGGGATCATCCGATTACCGACAGCCTGCCATCCTCTGAAGAAGACACGATCGAATTCAAGAGACAGAAAATCGGGGGAGGTGTACCATGAGCTTGGTGGGGTTAGGGCTTCTTGAATTGGGATATTAGGGTTGAATTCTTGCACAAGTGATCGAGCTAACTGTTGAGACGATTGGAACGAAGTGTGATTGGGTTCATGAGAACTTGTAATTCGCAATGATTTGGGTGATCGAGCGTGTTGTGCGGATGAATTTGGGTATGGGTTTCTAATTTTGTTCACGTTGGAGAATTGAAGGTCAATGGGGTTCATCGTCTTCATCATCATCATCGCCATTATTGGATTATACAATGCTTTCGTTCTCTGATCACTTCTCACTCAATTTTGGCCTTTATCGTTGCATCGTTGTGCATGACGTGGAATCATGTCTTTATAAAAAAATTTAATAATGACCGGATTTATAACTAGTGATACGTGATAAAAAAAACGGGATAAAAAACTAGGAAAAGCTAAAAACGTATATGGAATAAGCAAACCGCACCCGAAGGTTTGAACCTGTATAGCATGGGGTTCAATGTCACATCGCGTTTTTCTACTACTAGGATAACCAATTTTTATGTGTTTGACAAGTGTGATCAGATGATTATACAAATGTTGATTTTTTATAAAAAAATAATAAAAATAAAGTAAAACAATAAAGTTTTTTAGGTGGTTTGCATGTGACACAACGGCTAATTAACACAAAACGTTGTTCGTGAAAGTTTGTAATATATATGTATATATAAACAAAAAAATATTTTTCTGATCGACAGACACACTTTCTACTCTACACCTAATGTACTTATAAAACCACAACACATTCAATCTACGGGAGATTCAAAGACCATTTACTCAATATATTGCCAAGTTAACTAGTAAAACCTCAATAATCATTTTACTACCTATTTGTTAAGAATATAAGAATACCAGATGAAAAGTATTTTGTGTCGACCCAACCTGACCTATTGCTCACCTGGTTTAGTTTTAGCATCCTTTACAAGAAGACGACTTTTAGGTGATAATAGTAAGCACATGAATTCGCATTAGCTTTAAAGCTCACTTTGGAGTGGCCACTATAACAAAAATAAGAATATAACCGATAAACATTTTTCTCCCTTCATGTTAGAACAGGGGCGGCTCAACCTATTTTAAGGCCCCAAGCAAACTAAAGATCCGAAGGCCTTTTTGGTTTCTGTTTGACATTTAAATCTAATGTTTATAAGTCCTATTACACAATGTTTAAGCAATCTCACAAATCCAAAACAAATTATAAAACAGTATACTAAAGTCTAAAGCAACAAACCGAATATACGAAAACAAAAGAGCAATCATCGAAACACTAAAACATGATAATCAAGTGAACATTGAAAAACAAGACAATCTCGATTGAGCTTACCAACAAATATAATTAAACAGCATGGTAATCAAATCACCAAAACAAGAAAACACTAATATCTTTAAACAGTTTTGATTATCTGAAGTTTAAATCATTATAAAAATCAAACTAATTACTTTAAATCAGAGCATCACAACTTAAGTTCTTTAAATTTGGTCAATTCTAGCCGTTTGCACTCAAAAAAATTTTAATTTTTTCAAAACAAATTAACAAAACGTGCATCTATACCAATGATTACAAAAATGCAAGTCAACATACCTTAAATAAATCGAAACGATTGAGAGACTAAATTCAAGGTTTGATAATTTTTTCGATTGACATTTAATGGTTTCAACAGACTGAATGATCAATTTCATAAAACAATAATAAAACAAATAAGCTCAAAATTAAAGCCTTATTATTTTGGGAGACCCAAGCGCTAGTCTTACCCAACATCCCTAAAGGGGCCGACCGTGTGTTAGAAACTTTCAAAAAATGCACTTACCATCTATAGTTACCTAGATGAGTGGATATGCATGTACAAGATTTTAGGTCAATAAATATCACGTCTTGTTGTAGGTTAATAAAAATTTGTGTTGAATTCCCATTCTTTCAACTTCCAACATATTAGAAAGCAGAAGTTTATAATGTGTCTTTACACACATAGTTTACACTATATAAGTTACAATTCACACATGTAAATTTACTCTATATAAGTTACATTTTACACATGTGTTAGTTTTTAACGCATGTAAAATTGCACATATATGTGAATGGACATCATGTTGTATATGTGTAATAATGTTATTTTTACAATAGAAATAATGATTAGACTTGATCTTGACTTGTTTTTGTAAGTTTGCGTAAAGTATTTGCAATTGATATCTACCATATATATGTAAGTTTACGCCATATAGTGGAGGGGGAAAATGACCAAATTCCCACCGCATAGCGCGGGGGAATAACTTTCGTTGGTTAACTTTTTTTAAAACAAGTTGTGTTAAAATCGAGTATTTTTTAATATCGTAAGTTATAGCGAGTGCATTTACCGCTATAGTACCGTAACAAACCGAATCAACTATAAACAACATCATCAGTGCATATAATTTACTATAAGCAGGACCGATAACGATTGAAGTCACACTACATACTATGATGGAAAAGGAAAACAAGTTGTGTTTAAAATTAGAGAATTTTTTGATAGCGTAAGTTATCGCAAGTGCATTTACCGCTATAGTACCATAGCGAACCGGATCAACTATAAACAACATCATCAGTGCTTGTAATTATAAAAAGCCGAACCGATAACGATTGAATTCACGCTACGTAGTGTGATGGAAAGGGAAAACAAGCCGGTAAATGTTTAAAGCATAAATACGTCCATACATTTCCATCGTGGTTGATAAAAACAAATATACTTTAAAAAAGTCAAAAAAGACGGGCGCTTTATAGGGGCTGTTTGGCAGCCTTTTAATCAGCCTCTAATGGTTCAGATGTCTGAATGGTTCAGCACATAATGGTTCAGACTGTTTGTTTCGCGAGCACATGTCTAAATGGTTAAGAGATTTACCTCTAAATGGTTAAGCATTATATTGATTCTGAATGGTTAAGAGGTCTAATGCTGAATGGTTAAGACATATTATCTAAATTGGTCAGACATTTGTCTTTGAATAGTTAAATTATATACTAGCTCTTAATTATTCAGACCCTCTTAATGATTCAACACTTAATGATTCAGACCTCTTATTGGTTCAACACTTAATCATTCAGAAGTTG
>BJCM01085296.1:0-13698 GCA_018326385.1 Flaveria bidentis
GGGTAATGTCGTGTCATTACGAACCGGGTATATGTAATATGAGTTTTATATATTTATGTATGAGAGTCAAATACTTACACACCTGTTATAATTGTTTAAAAAACACCATGTTAAAAATTAATTAAAAATCTATCAGATCATTATAAAGCTAATAAGAATTCCCTATTTTATGGTATAGTTTTTCTTTTCTTTTTTCTTAAAAAAATAATAAAAGATGTGAAAGTTATTAGATTTTAAAAAAATTGACTGAATAAGATTTGACCATTAAAAAATTTAAACAAAATAATTTTTTCTATCCTTGTAACCCTATTTGGCATAACTTTTATTGCAGACGATGTTAAACCAATTAATTTTGACCATTCAATTGTTTAGATCAATAGGACGAAATTCTTTTTACGCTAAGTATCATTTTCAACATTTGTATTTATCAATCTTCTATATATTTACATGTACAAGTATAGGCATGCCGCATGCTTGTATGTGTGTATATAAGGGGATGGTAGGGATATTTCAAGTTCTCATAAGATCATCAAGTAGTGATAATTTTGAAACACCAAAAAGAAATAAATTAGAGAGAGATATGGAGGGTGAAGCATACAATTTTATTTTAGCTTGGTGTATAGCTATGGCATGTCTCCTATATTGTCACACCATAGGCATGATTATTGCACAAGGCACAACTAGATTTTTAGCATTGTTTCCTGTTATACTTCTCTTTTTTTATCTTCCCTTCAATCTTCACACCATGTTCCTTTGTGGTCTAAGTTTCCTCTTCATGTCATGGCTTGGAACCTTCAAGCTCATTCTTTATGCTTTTGGTCAAGGCCCTTTATCTTCATACCCCACTCTCCCTTTATCTCATTTCATATTTACAGCTAGCCTACCCATCAAGATTATCACAAATCAACAATACCCATCTCACAAACTCACAAAGAGATCCCCTAAAGATTATGTTCCTAGGGTTTTTCTCTTTTTGATCACACTTAAGGCCCATGATTATAAAGAAAAGTTGCACCCTTTATTGACAACATCAATCTATGCTCATTACATCTTCTTCTCACTCGAGTCATCGCTCGCTTTGGCAGCCTATTTGGCTAGGAAGCTAGTGAGGGCTGAGCTCGAACCACAGTTTGATGAGCCTCACCACGCTACATCCGTCCAAAACTTTTGGGGGAAAAGATGGAACCTTATGGTGTCTAGCATACTACGCCCTACGGTCTACCATCCAGCTCGCGCAGTCTTTAGCCATATAGTTCAAGAAAGATGGGTGTCCGTGCCCGCGGTGCTTACAACATTTCTAGTGTCTGGGATCATGCATGAGATTGTATTCTACTACCTTGGCCGGTTCGAGCCTACATGGGAAGTCACTTGGTTTTTTGCCATCCAAGGGGTTTGGGTTGGAACCGAGATCATGCTTAAGAAAACCATAGGTCAATGGTTCAAACCTCTATCCGTTGTAACGCGTGTTTTAACATTGGTTTTTGTGATCATTACGAGCTTTTTGTATTTCTTCCCCCCATTCATGAGGCTGGATCCATTTGCTAGAGGTTGTAGGGAGTTCATCGCATTAATAGGGTTTTTTAAGCATGGTCATCTAATTAGCTCTAATGAGTATTCATGTCCATACTTTTAGTTTCGATTATATGTAATTTTATCTGATTTCTTTCATATACTTTTTTTTATTTCCTTGGTCTTTTCTGTTCTTGTGTACGTACTTTCGCAAGATGTTAAATGAAAATAATGTAGTTGTACTTATGAAAAACAATATGAAAGTTTGATCAGCATGCTAATGGTTAGTTTGATTTGATGTTTAGAATAATCAATTGTTTCTAGTAAAGTAGCAAACTAAAAAAAAGTATTGTATGCATATAAATGAGATTGAGGGTGTGTTAGGTTTAAATGAAAATGCTAGGATATATGTTAGGAGTGAGATTACAAAACTCATAAAGATTAAGAATTTCCAGCCAAATAACAACTTTCCACTTAAGAGTAAAACATGTGCATCTAATACTAGACTTAGCTCTTACGTGACACATAGTGCATGCAGAAAGAGCTAGTACCACTACAAGAAAATGAAACTATGGCGAGAAGACCTATGGCGACGATATAGTGTTGTCACCATAGGAGCAACATTATTTTTGACTGTTTTTAAACTACGGTGATTACATGTCTTCATCAGAGGTTGTTCCGCCATAGATAAAATTTTGTTTTTTTTTTGTTTTCATTTTTACATTTGAAATAATTTGGAGGAAAGTTAGTGTGTCATTGTAATAACCGTAAGGAGACAACATGTGACCTATTCAATAAATAAGTATGAATTGGTGAAGTTACTTGATATTCCAACTATAAACGTGTTCCACTTGATTTTAACCTCATGTATCTTTTTTTTCCGCAGGAAACCCCTTGTTTTAGTACTTAAAAGCCTAATTTGCGTTTTTACCGGAAAATAAGTGAATTGATGTTGAAGTTCGTGTAATCACGATCAAGAAACACAACGATTTTCGAGAAATTGGTCTTAGGTGCAGCCATGCCTATGCCCATGCACAAGCACGCAGGACCACAAAAACGAAAATGCGAGCACCACGCGCACGTGCTAACACCCAAGTGGGCACGATTATGCCTAACCAAAACCATTGTTGGGAACTATTTCACTTAAATGTTGACAAAAGACATGCTACAATTAGTCTGGACACTAGAAAAGAAAAAAACTCGAGGACGGCGTGCCTAGCAAAATCATTAGGCACAACCACACTTAGTCATTGAACTATTATGTTAACTTTTTATATATGATAAGCTAAAATTCTTTATCTCACCTTGGTTTAAATTATGAATTCTTGTTAGTATGTGATTAGCATGTGTGAGATTTGGCATGATTATGCGGTTGTTATAATGTTTGTATGATCATCTTTTAATGAATATATGTCTATGGATCTTAAATAAATTATACAAACGTGTAGGAGTGATGTTAAAGGTGTGAAGAAACATAGGTTTCAATAAATAATAATCAAATACTAGTACTAGTTATTATTGGTTTTCATTATTTTCGAGACATGTGTTTGTCAATTATTTGAAACAACGTTAGTTTCCTTCTAAGGTTGTTTTATCATTTATGCACATCTCTTATAAAAGTTTGAAATGTGTCTAGAATTTTGACATGATGCTAAAAGGCCGGTGTTTATGAAATGAAAAAAATAATAATAATAACGCTTATGATGAAGAATTTTACCATAACTTGGAGCTTGGTTAGAGTAAGAGAACCCATTAGGCAAAATTCCTGAACTTGTTTAAACTGGCTTCTTCGTTAATTAATGCAGAAATCTTATAATTGTTATTTATTTTTTATATTTTGTTTTTGAAACAAGAAAAACTATGTAACCTACTTTTACTTTTACATTATTGTCCAATGAGGGACTTAAACCTAGACCTGGGTTGCGCTAGACTAAAGGTCCTTTGGTAGTAACATGGGAAAAATGAGAGGAAAAGTCCCATGTTGCAATTGGTTAATAATTTAGTATTAAGACTAGTGTGTTGCGTCGGAGAGTTAAACCATAAAACAAACTAACGTTAAACTGTTACTGCAAACCCGTACGTTGAGGTGGAGCATTGATAATATATGTAACTTTATATAAGAAAAAAAAACATTGGCATGAAATTTCAGAACTTTATATAGAAAAATGAAACTATTGTAAACCCGTGTCTTGCGCTTTGGAACTTTATATACGAAATGAAACAATTGTAAAATTCACGATGAAACATTAATAAAAGCAAACAAATCACAATGGCAACATGCCGAATATTTTAAAAAGTTTCACAATGACAAAATGTTAATAAAATTTAGCTTATATAGAACAACATATCTTACATGTTAAAGGAAAGCAAATGAAAACTATAAAATATCAAAACCTTGAAACAATTTTGATTGTTTGTATGTTTGTGTTTCGCTAACTTGTATATTATGAAGCATAACACCGTTTAAAATAAAATTTAAAACAATATATAGATGAAAATAAACACTTCCAACACATGATTTGGAATTCAATATAAAATCAATTTATAAAAACTATAAAAGAAAACTGAAAAAAATCGTGAGCAGATCAAAAGCAAAAGAAAATGCAACTTTCACACCAATTGGGATTACATGAGTGACCGAATCTATAAATTATGTTTTGTGTGTACAAGTGAGATTCATAATTGTTTTGTTATATTTTTTTAACGATAATTTTAAAGCTTAATAGTTAGTAGTTAGTACAACAAGTTAGTAATTAGTTGTTAATATCAGGGATTGAACTTTAGGCTTTCAAAAGAAGCAAAACCAGAGATCATTATGTTATACCTTCTATCTTACATATATATTATGTAGGTCTTATTATATATTTTTTCTAAAATAACTAGGATTACTATCTTTTTAGTTTTATTCTTCATTAGTTACTGTTATGATAAGATTTAATTTTTTCTTTATATCATTGGTTTTATAGGTGAAGTTTAAAATAACGTCCTAAAAACTTAAAATATATATAATGGCGATGGAGTAAGACTTTTGTTAACCATTTTGCGTAAGTTCTTTTCTTCCTTTGATAAGTGAACAATAAATAAAATAATAGAAACTTTTTAAACCAAACACGGCCTTAATATAATTATTATAACTACTAGTATTATGCATTAACCTAAAATATATAGTATAGTATGATAGTAAGGTGGTAAGTATATATCAAAGATGTGATTAACATAGCATAATGGTTAACCTAGTATGCAGGGGTGTTTGCAATACATTTTTTAGGGGAGATTTTTTTTTTCAAAATAGTGTAGTTGAAAAAGTTATTTACTTAAATGGGTAATTTAAAAAATATTTACTAAAATGAATGTTTTTTTCAAAAATAACTTCTCTTTTCTCCCTTTCATTTAATAATAAAACATTTTTTAAACAAAAATGTTATTTAGCAAACACATGGAAAAAGCCGTAATTTTTGTATCATTCTATTTCCGTATTTTTAAAATCTATTTGTTATGTTAATAATTTGTTTTCTAGCATTTAATTTAATCTTCCAGTGCTTTTCTAATAAATTAAACTTTTTTTTAATTTTTACATGTTTTTTAATTAACTTTCTTTAAATACTTTAAGTGATTTAATTATTTTAAATGTCATTAATAGTTATAATTTGTTTTCCAAGTGTTTTTTTTGTAAAGCAAGTGTTATAAGGTATTTTCGCATGGAATTGATTTATTAATTATTACACTATTTTATAAAACAATTTAATGTAAAAATATTTTCACGTTTAGATGTATATTTTTTTCACATGGTTAATATGTATTGTGGAAAGTAATTATTAAGTGAGTTTTTCTTATGAAATTTAGGAATGAATTACATAATTATTCATTATTCTTGTGTAATAATTTAACTTGTTTTTTGTGATAATTTCACACTAATAAGTTCATCATTGCATGGTAATTATCATGCAAATGTAAGTCTTTGTTTGATGATTTCACCTCCATTTTGTATGATAAAAACATTTCTATTTTAAACATTTCCATGTAATATAAATCTATGTTGATATAAAAAGTTTTATTTTAGTAATTCATAAATTATAAAATGAATCTTTATCTTTATATATAATAAAATAAAAAGAGTTCATCCATGTGTCACACAAACACACGCGGACCTTGGTGACCCACCCACTTTCAAATCGGGTTGTCATATTAACCTCATTCCATTGTCTTCCAAACCCTAATTTTGCCTCATTGTCTTCTCCTTCCGGTGAACGCTTTGACACCAAGAAAGCACACGATTTCATGATATAACATGTTTTCAAAACCCAACCCCAAACTAGATCGCAGCCTTCTTGGTTTCCCTTCATCTTCATCCATGATCTCCTATTCTTCATAAGTAATCTCACACAAGGTTTAACACTAGGATTTTGTTGATGTCGATTAGGATTTTGTTAATGTCGTTACATATATAGAATTGTGTGGATATTGCTCGATTGTGCGTTTTTGGGTTTGGATTTCTATGATTTTGATTCTGGTTCTGATTTTGATTCAGGATGCGGTTCTAGAATGCATGTGAAATGTCCGATGATGAATTCAGACGATGGAGAACACATTATTGCTCAAGTCAACCTGGTAGTAAGGCATCTTTGTTGTCATCTCTTCTCACAAACAGATTCTTCCTCCTTAATATTCATTTTTCCGTCAAATATGAAAATGATATGAATTTCTTGAACTTACATTGAAACTAAAACTCCAATTTCAAGTTTACATTTTTTTGTAGCTTAGTATTTGTGAAAAAAATATATTTTTTTGAACTTATTTTGTTATTCTTTGTTGTTCATTTGTATTTGGGTGTTGCTGGATTGCTTGATTCAGCATGATTTTAGTACATAATAATCTCATTTGCAGCATCAATACTGAAAGTTATATAATCTTGTTGATTAATTTAAATTTCAGCGTTAATTTTCATCTTGGAGTTATTTTACTGGTCAAACTATTATTACAATATTGTAAAACTATGACTCATTGCATTGTGTTAATCGATCATTTGTTTTGTATTATGTTACATAAATGCGTATTGTCTTTAACATCCAATAAATTTTCAGAATATACAAGCAATTGATTTGTATACAAAAGCAATTGAATTAAAAGGTGAGAATAGTGTATCTTGGGTGAATTGTGCTTTTGCTCAAGCTAATATAAAGGAGTATGGTTGTGTGCAAATTAGGATGCATCCAATGTTGTTGAGATTGACCCTTTAAGTATGAAATAAAAATTTGGTTTGCTTTTGTTTTAACTTTGAAACCTCATTAGTTGTAAATGTTTGAATCTCTTTATGTTACGGTTTTGGTGCGTTTAGGGTTATCATCGACGATTTGACGTGTTGCCATATAGCTTGCAATAGGAAAGTTTCAAGAAGCACTCAAGGATCTTCAACAGATTTTGGTTACCTTTCAATCACTTGATTGGGATGGAGAATGTTACATTGGATATATATGTATATATTCTGCAATAATGTGTGGGTTAACACTTCTGAATTGGTAATATATTACTTTCCACTCAAAGGTGAGTAAATCTTAAAGCGTCATGTGTAGATTAGTCATTTTTGTTAGTGATGTTTCAATCACATCAGGTTATGGTCTTACTTGGGAGGTTTACTCACACTAGGCTAGGGCCGATTTGGATTTTGTTACATTTTCCTACTGACTTTGATGGTGATTTTGTGTTACAAGTTTATGCACATATGATATAAAATGTTTTCAGTTGACAACTAATGTTTATTGCATTTGTTGTATGTCTATATATGAGACTTGGTGAAGAGAATATGTTCAAATGATCCAAATGCCTCAAAGAATTTAAAGGAACGTGGATGGTTGTTATAACAAGTTTGAGAAGTTATTTCTGTACCCAAATTTGAACGACACTCAAGTAGTCGAGTCTATGAAGAGGGAAACATACGTGCGGCCTTAATCTCAACACTCTCAACACATAACATGAAGATTAGAGTGAAACTTATTTTTCATTTCTATTAGGTTTAATGCTCTCATTAAGGGGGAGAGAAAGAGAGTTGTGAAATTGGAGACCAATAGGTCGCTCTGAATGTATATATAGATAATAGAAGCAACATATGTCTATGGTAATTTTATTTCAGTTTGCTTCTAATTTTTTTTGTGGGTGTTGTGCCTTTTATAAGTTTCTTCTACAAAAATGAGATTTTTTGTTAAATTTTTCCGTTTGATTGTTAACTTTTTATGGTTTTGTTTGTGGATGTTGTGGGTTTTATAAGTTTCGACATAAGTTATGATTTTTATTGTTGCATTTTTGTGTTTGATTTTTATTCTTTATGTATTTGTTTTGTTGGTATTGTTATATTTAAAGAGTTCTGGCATTAAAGTCCTATTATATTTATCAACCCTTTTGAATAATTCTTGCGTGTTGTTAATTTCAATTGTGCCTACACTAATCTAATACTTAATTTTGCTAAATTTTAAAAAATTATCTTCTACTTATCAATCTTTTAACATTAAAATGTGATGTTTTGAATAAATTTCTGGTATAATTACAACATCCCCTTACCTTATTCAATCTGGAGAAGTTCACTATTTGTGGCTATAGCTTTCCAATTTAGAAAAACTTATGTGAAATGAAGAGATAAGGACTAGGAGATATACATCACAATAACTACCTTGGTATGACTTAATTATTTTATTTAATACCAATGATATTTATCTCAACTGGTTAAGATAAAGTACCCATGACATATAAATATTAGGAGGTTATGTGTTCAAATCTCAATCTGAGCAAAATGCTTAAAGTTGAGCTTGAATTTTTTTCAGCAACAAGTTTCCTCCTGAGAGGGTTGGAGGTGTGGTTCTGGCTGGAAAATGAATAGGTGACCCGATTAAGATAACACATGTTCTCCGAACTAGCTAGGGTCGCACATTTCGTTTAAAAACACTATGTAATTTAATATTTTCATTAAACTCATGTAATACACATGTTTTTAACATAGTTAATATAGCGTGTAATCTACATGTTTCCAACATAGTTACTATAGCCCATAGCATGTTTGTTTACTTTAACTATTAATTCTAATTCTAAAAAAATTATTCTATTTTTCCAACCCGTGTAACACATGGGTCGTTAAGCTAGTTATACCAATAAATAAATGCTACACAATTTTAGTATTCATGTATATCTTTTCTTGCTAAACTTGGCCCGCAACATGTATAGACTAACATATACATGATGCAGGACCATTGAAGGGTATGCAAATACAACACAACAACACAATGAGGAGAGTTGCTAAGAACACTCAACTAATCAAACAGTAAAACTGGTTAACCTCTATTAATGATAATAAGAAAACAAATAAATATGAGACATAACAAGATACCAAAAATGCACAATGAGATGGTTTTCAAGATTGCAGTATATTGCCTTCTCAAGTTCTATAACAGATGTTACAAAGCATATCAGAAAGTTAAAAGTACTTGAGATACATATACTACATCCTACAGCCGACCATACTTTGAAGGCCAGCTGGATACAATTGACTAGACACAGACAAAATCAATTGTAGAGTCAAAAGGCAGATTGCCTTTTGACTAGTAACTATGACATACCATAGCTCACATCCTAATATATTACAAAAAGGATAAAGTACATGAAGTAGAAAGGTACAAACTCAAGACCTCAATGTACAGATACTAAAAGCATGGACCTTTTCACCAACTTGTGAAAGTTGGTGACTTTATAGAGGTAACGGAAAGGTGTCCAGCTTTATGGAAAAGTACATCTGATAAAGCATGTCTTCAAAAGTCTTCGGAAGAAATCTGTCTTCAAGTGTAAGCTTCGGAAGACTTTGTCTTTGAATCTTCAGAAGACTTCATCTTTAGCTTCGGAAGATGTTGGTCTTGGCTTCGGAAGATTTCACACTTAGAATATTTCTGATGCTGGTGTGAAACTTCCGAAGCATTCTTCTTCAGTACCCTTATGCATGCATGTAGGAGAGACTTTAGGTGTTTAGGTTGCATAAGCCTCTACATATAATCTTTACAAACTCCCCCTAGGCTGATGCTAGCAAAACACTTTGAAGACTTCAGATATTAGCAGTCCTCATTAGGATAATGACCATCCCCTTCTTCATGAGATGATCACGATCACTCAAACTCTCAAAATGTCTTCTCATGTCAAAGAGATCATGTAGAACCAGAGTAAACATATCTTGCCATGTTTAAATGTTTTCAATACCCTAATCTCTAATGACATGCCATCTTTCTGGATTTGTAGTGTATGTCCAGGACAAGATGGGTCTTCCTGATGCTAAAGGAGCTATTTGAATTGGAGTTGGTGTAGCATCCTCTATTTGCACATCCTCTAGATTTTCTGAATCATCTTGAGGTTTAGAGATGGATGCTTCTTTCTTCTTCTTCATTGGCTTTGGTTTGGAAGCCATTCTTTTTCTCCTCTTTGAACCTTTTAACTGAGAAGGTTGGCCTGCAACACTTGATTGATCTTCTTTGTCTTTCTCAGTTGGGTTTTCCTCTCTCACAGGGTCAGATTGAGAGGGGACAGAACCCTGTTATGGATCAGAAGATGAAGCTTGTTGAGTCTCAGTAGGAGGTTCAGGTTGTGTTGTCTCAGGTTGTTCAACCTTAACCTCCACTTTAGGTGGAGCTTGACTTGGAGGGGACTGTAAGTCTATCAGCTCTCCACTTTTGATCTTCTGCTTGATTACCCTGATATGCTCATCCATAGTGGATAGAGACATAGGTCCAAGTCTCCTTCTAGAGAATCCATACAACTTTAAGAAGCTCATCATCATCTACCTGTCTACAGACTTCTTCATACTCTTCTGGATGATGGCTCTTGACTTTAGAGCCTCTTCCCTTAATTTCCTTTTAGTGTTCTTTCTTTCCTTGACTATCTCAAGTTCAAGTTGTTTGAGGTACTCAAACTCAATATAGTCATAGGATAAGGGGAGAAGTGCATCTGCCTGATAGAGGCCTGTGGTACTCAGGTAGTTGATCATTTTGATCCTATCTTCTTCTCTGTCTACCTGAGGTTCTTGTCGAACCACATCCTCTTTTGTAGGACTTTCTTAAACTGGGGAGAGAGTAGTCACATGCTTGTACAATCATTTCTTTCTTCTTTCTTCTTTGATTTTTACCAGTAGCTCTGTATCTTCTGCCTCCTTCCTCTCCTTTGACACTTCCATGTCAACCAGTTCATTCAATTCCTATAAGGAGAGAGAAATGACATTATCAATGTCATAGTTCCTGGTCTGCAAGTAATTGATCCTGATTGTCCTCAACTTATCATTCTAAGTGTTTGGCCTGGGGGCAGTCCTGATAGCAGTTTCCATGAGTTTGGCAGACCCAGTAGAGGAACTTTCTCCCCTCAGCTTCCTTTTCCTTTCTTTCTCCTCCTCCTCAATCTCCTTAGAAGTCATCTTTCTTTTCCCTTTGTCACTCACAGACCTTTATGACTCAAGATGGAGAGAGCTTTGGCCTTCATTGCTTGATGTAGCTTCCAAGCTCTGGCCAGAGAGAGGTTGAGATGCACCTTCTCCAGCAGGTGTCTCAAAAAGGGTATGAATCTCTACAGCAGTTGATAATGATAAGACAGGGCTCTCAGGTTCAGCCCAGGTTCGGCCTTCAGCTAAGGTTTCCCCTATGAAACTAATCTTACGGTCTGCCTCAATATCCAGTTAACCGATGGCATTGCTTGATTGCCTTAGTCTCCTTCTTAAGTTGAACCCTGTAGTGATCCTGTATTGGATTCTTTAAGCTAGCTTGTCAGCTTGTCTTGATTGCCTTTGATTGACAAGTGGCATGTTGACTAGATCCAGACTTTCATAGAAGTTCAAGGTCTGAAAATTAAAGACATCTTGTTGTTCTTGAACTCTAAGAAAAATGAGGGCTTTTCTGTTTTCATCATACCTCCACCCAATAATATGATTTGAAGTTGGTGGAGATGACATAGCCCTTGGTATTCCTTCCTCAAACAAACTCTGTATGTAGGAGTCCATGGAGTCCACATCAATGTGAACTTGAGGAAGTTACTGAGTATGCACAATTGCAAGTGAGGATGGTGAGTCCTTAATGTCCATACTCCTTGAAGAACTCCTAGGTTTTGTAACTGTGACTTTCTCCCCCTTTTTGGTAGCATCACCTTCTTGCATAGGTGAGCTAGGAGTTAGGTAAATCACACTCACAGGTTCTTGTGTTCCTGGTTGAGCTCCTCTTAAAGGTCTCCCAGCTAGTTTTTTCCTGAGAGAAGAAATCTCAAGTTACTGATCATTGACCCTATTCTGCAAGGTAGTCACTTGAGATTCAAGATGACTAACCTTGGAAACTAAATAGGTGCATGTTTATGACAGTTTTTGCAGTTTTAGTCTCAAATTCCCCTCATTTTCATCAGAAGAATTATTGGGGGATGAGAGAATTGGACCAAACTCCTCACTCTCACCACCAGCTTCAGGTTCTTGGCTATTGGATTTTCTCTGCTCACTTGTAGCCTCAGTTGAGATGTCAATGGGTTGAGTTGCCATGGTTGAGGTCTTAATGATGGAATCACTTGCAAAAATGAGAGCATTTTCCATATGGACATCCTGAACAGGTTCAGAGTTGTCCACCTCAGTAATGGGTGATTGATGTGGGCTAGATATAGGAGACTTAGGAGCACTCATCTCTTTTTGAGTGGTGGAAAAGAAGATAGAATCATGGTACTCACTGAAACCTAAATCTTCATCAATATAGAAGTCAAGGTTGGGAATGGGTTGGTTTAAGTCCAAAGGCTGGGGATGGTAACTGTCCCCTGGAGGTTGATCACTTGACTATTGAGACTCAGAGTGAAGGCTTAAGGCATTTGGGCTTGTGAGCTCATCAGGCTGAGCATGAGGAACCTTAGCACTGATCTTTGAAGTAATGGGAGTGGTCTGCTTCTCAAGATAAGTGGGAGCTCCATTGTCCACTTCTTCCTGTGTGGGTGAGTATATAGGGGCCTGCACAGACTGAATAGTCTGAGTAGGGGTTCGTTTATGTTTTCTTTGTAGGTGAGGGTGATTTGTGGTTGTTGAGGTGGTTGGAAGGTGGGAGGTATGGGTTCAACACTAGCTGGTGCTGCTAGGTTGTCACCTTGAGTAATGAGCTCTAACATTTTTGAGACAAGGGCTGTTTCTACCCCAGAAAAGCCAATAGTGGGCTTTCTCAAGATTTTAAAGATGTCGGGCTTCATCTATCCTAGTTTAAGAATATTACATGTTCCCCTTAATTGTGAGCCCAATTCACATTTAAGAATGTATTGAAAATATCTAAGGAACATGTAGTACTCTAAGGAGTCCAAGTTTGCAAGCAAATTTGTATAAACAAACTGAGAGTACCTAAACTTGACTCCCTGAACCATATCATGAACAATGAAGGAGAGATCTTCACGAATCTGGTCCCATCCACCATGCTTGTTTGATAAGTTGTGGATAACCACATGGAGCAGAAATTTCCATTGGGATGAGACCTTCCCTTTCCTGAAAGTCTTGATAAAGAAGTCTCCCTCATAGCCCATCTGCGCAAAGGAGTGGTTAACAACTTCTTTGGGGAAGAACATCTCACCTTCTTCATCATCCAACTAAAGATGCATGTTGATGATGGCTGGACTGATGAAGATTGTTCTCCCTTGCACTGTGGCAGACAATGCCTTCTCCCCATCCAGAACAACCTCTTGGCAGGTCTTCTAAAATTTGAGCAGATGATCCTCATAGAGTGTAGGATCAATGGTATGGGAGGTGAAGTAGTTGGATAAAGCTAAGAAATGACAAACCTCTGAGAAATATGGATCTTTCTCAGAGTGTAACAGAGCAACCTGGTTGTGTTGCCTGTGTAACTGCATGGAGAAGTTTGGTTCATTTCTGCGATGAAGGTTGGCCATTTTTGAGAGAGATTAAGGATGAAGAAAGATGAACGAAAGTAATTTCAGAGAGAAATTTTGGGGTTTAGGTTTGGAGGAAAGAGGAAGATGATAGAAAGAGGGGGAAACCGTTGGGTTTATAAGACAAAGTTAATGAAAGAGGATAAACTTTAAAATCTGTAAGTCGGTCCCACCTCTGAAAAAGTAGTTTGCTTTTGCTCAAAAAGTAGTTTTCTTGGAAGTCAAAAAGCTTTCGAAGGTAAATTATCTTCGGAAGTTTTAATGAAAAAGCTTCCGAAGCTAAAA
>BJCM01085298.1:0-11653 GCA_018326385.1 Flaveria bidentis
AGATAAAGCATGTTACTAAAAGTCTTCGGAAGAAATCTGTCTTCATGAACTTGAAGCTTCGAAAGACTTCATGTTTGGCTTCGGAAGGTATTGGTCTTGGCTTCAGAAGATTTCACACTTAGAGTATTTTCTGTTTCATGTGTGAAACTTCCTAAGCTTCTTCTTTAATGCACTTATGCAGCATGCAGGATAGACTTAAGATGTTTAGGTTGCATCAGCCTCTTCATTAATCTCTACAGAAAACCTTGTTGCAAAAGGAGAATGAAGAAACAACAAGGTTGGCCGAAGAGGAGGAAAATAGGAGAAGGCAAGAAGAAGCAAAGCAAAGGGAGAGGATGGAGAGGATATCCTTCCTATGTTCAAGGGGCAATTCTTAGAAGGAGCTAAATCTTCATGAAAATGAAATGATCTTGTTTCTTTTTCATAAAAGAAGATCAAATCAATAAGGAGAAGATGATAGCTTCCATGGAGAATTTGAAGGAAAAGAAGAAGGAGGAGGAGGAGGCCCAACTTATGCTTTCCAAGAAGGTGGAAGACAAAGCCTGGATAAAAGGTTATCTTAGGGCACACGACTTCATAGGAAGGCAAGTAGCTCACATGGATGAGAAAACCCTACAACGACATGTTCGTGATATCAAAGCTGAATTCGCTTAGGAAGAAAGAAAGAGGTATCTCAAACTCAGGGTGTATAGAGGATGGTACCTAACCCAACACCCAAACCACAACCAATAAAACCTGAGCCCATACTTATTCCTTTCCCTATCAAAACCGAACCAACTACTGAACTTTACACCCCTGAACCTACACCATCAGCCTTACCTCCAACCTCATCTATTGCCTCTCAACGGCCACCACCACTACCCATCCTAAAGCCAAAACACAATCCAGAACCCAACCATTACCCAAGCCATCCTCTAAACCATCTAAGCCTTTGACCTTAAAGGAATTAAAGGAGATCAAAAGGAAGCTCATTAACTGCACAACCCCTGAGTGGTATCTCTTATTAGGAAGAGTCCATAAGACTGAGATACATTGATGGCTCTTCGTGTTCCCTCACAAGAGATGCATTCTTTGATCTGCCCGGGAGGAATACTAGACTAAGCTCTTCAACTTGTAGCAACAAACTCTGACACTCTAAAGGAAGAAGAGAAGAAGTTGAGGAGAAGATTAGTGACTCTGTTGGACATTAGGAAAAGGAACAAACTACCAAACCAACCCTTCACTCCTAGGAAGAATATTACCCAGTGGAGATCTAATGGACCTTTTCATAACTTTGTTGTGAAAAGGGAGAATGGTGATGTCAACAGACTTGACACACCATCTCTGCCACACTAAAGCAGATTCGATATTGCCGAGTTAGCAAAGAAACCATTCTCCAATCCTTCGAACTCCTAATTAACAGCTCACATCGGAAATTACCTAAGCAGCCTTCATCTTGCTGAGCTAACCAAGAAAGCAAACACTAAAGAGGAATTGAAGATGAGAAAGGAAGAAGGAGAGGGTGCCATTACAAAAGGAAGTTCATTCCTTCAAATGGTTGAAAACCTACTTCAGATTCTATAGTTTGGTGGGATTATAACAATTCCTGTCAACCACTCTCTTCAGAGGGTCATAACAAAGGGTACATGTCATCTAGAGCAATAGATTAGATTCCTTATCTACAAATGACTTGTACAAACTTCTCAGCATCACTTCAGGAAAGAACAAAGAGACTGATAAATACCTCCTTTCCTTGGTGTTGAAAGTTTTGAGAAGTAGAAGGGAGTGAAGTTTTGATAGTATCTACCTAGGGGGAGTTTGTTGGATTGTATGAGGCTAGTGCAACCAAAAATACACTTATAAGATTTTGCGTGCAACTGAAAGACGTCTTTAGAAGACAAACATGCACTTTCAAAGCTAAGATGAAGATCTTTTGAAGCTCAAGGATAAATAATTTCCTGATAAAGACCTTTGTCTTTCGAGACTAAGTAGTTCTCCTTCCGAAGTAAAACACTTAGAAGATTCAAGACAAAGCCTTCCGAAGAAAAAAGTCATGAAGACTTGTAGAAATCTTGGAAGAGGTTGATTCTTTCGAAGTATAAAAGGTCTCGGAAGAACTTATTCTTCCAAATCCATTTAACCTTCGAAAAAACCAACTATGAACCAGTGAATAATAGTATGATCTAACTGACACATGCTACTAACTCTAATATACTGTATGGCGCTCATCAAATTGTTTATGCCAATGTATGGATGATTGCTTCAACAAAAAATGATTTTGTTAATAAATTGACCTTATCTTTTTAGTTTTCTCTTCTCATAAGCAAGTGGTTGAGCTATATAAATGTTCTCTTCAAGACTACCATCTAAGAAGCCAGTATTGACATCTAATTGCTCCGACTCAAAAATTAATTATGGCACACATCTATATTATATATAAAACATATGAGAGGGGTATTTTAAGAGACCATAAAATTAAAAACACTTACTATATTCAATGCATAATATACAATCAAGTTTAAGGGTAAAATAATATTTATAGCATTATTTACAAACTATCCTTCAATTAGTTACATAATAACTTTACACTTACTAACACTTGCATAAAATTTTATATTATCTACTCATAAACCAAAAAATACTTAATATGTTTTAAGATTTTAATTATATCTTTTAATCTATCATATTTAAAAACATTTTAATACTACAACTTAACCTGTGTTTTCTTAAACGTTTTTGTGTAAACATTTTGCTAAAAAATCTGTATTTTGTGAGGTATAAGTTAATGCATATATGTACAAGTAGTTATGAAGAACCTATTTATTTGGTATTTTAATTTTTAGTTTGGAAAAAACATAATAGACTTTTGTAAACTACTATAAGATTAACAAAATATTAAATGTGCATGCCGGATGTAAAATGATAACCCACCGCATTATGTTGGCACCCTTCAAGTGATAATAAAAATTTAATTGTCGTCTTTCTAAAAACAATCTTTTATTTCAAGGTAACAAAAATTAGGTCCAAATATTTAATGATTTGAATCATTTGTCACTCTAAAAGGAGTTTGTTTATCTCGATAAGATGAAGTTTGCTCTTATCTAGATTACTATATAAAAAAATTGTGTTTATGCTTATTTATAAATTAATTCATACCCTATCAGAATAACTATATGATATTATTGCATAGAAAAAGATAAATTAAAAAGGCATTTTATTGACAAATTTACGTGTCATTGAAGCCATTTACTACAATTATCCAACACTGTATACATGTTATGTAAACCTATTTGACTCAAAAATGTAATAAACGGTTCATATATGGGTTATATTATTTAATTTGTTCCGGTTAACGTTGACATTATACACACGAATAAATATCGGAATCTTGTTCGAGTTCAAAAGTTTAAGTCGTCATCCTCGCGCGAGGATCGACCCGTAGTGTGTGAATATTTTAATAATGTAAAATTTACCTCCCTCGCTAAATGATAAAACTAGCTCCTGAGGTCGTCGTGAATAATATCCACCTCATTACTTAACCTATTTTTAATATGAAATTATTCTTATTCCATCTTTGTTTTTTATTTGACTTAATTGGTTATCTACTTCTATTAGTAGTTGGAAACATGATTATAAATAACAAACATCTTTGTAATATATTTCATCATCAAATACGGCATTTTCAAAATTACACGATTATTTTTAATCTTATTTTATATTATTATTTGTAATTTTTTAAAGTATAAAAACTTGATTAGTAATCATTAATCAAACTCTCTAGTCAACTATGCATATAAATATTAGTTATATGTATTGTAAATAGTGACTAAATAATTAACGTAGCGTTATATGTTGAGTAAAGACAACTCAACCATTTTAAGTTTATAGCAAATTAAAATTTAAAGCCATTTTTCAACATTCATTGTTATGAATTTTTGTGTTTGTTACAAATTTAAGCAACAACCTTCCTCTGATTCCATAAAACTTAAAGGTTTCATATTTTACCTTTTGTTTTTTTAATTTGACATATCAAGCACTTGACAAGATTATCAAACTAGTAGAATACTTTGAGCAAATACACAGAGTAATCAATGTTAGAAATCAGATCATATTTTAGGCTTGTGATATGTATGTCTATTGAAGTATATCAACTACAAAAATATCGAAAGTGAATGTGTATAGGAAATAGAAAGGGAAGCCAAATGAAACGACACAACAGTTCTAGTTGCGTTGCCAAACAACCAATCAAATATGCTCGATATCTAGTCTTGTTTAGTAAACTAAATACATAAGTCATAACTTACATAAAATGCAAATAAACTAAGTTAAGTTTATATCATAATATCCAACATACTCCCTTACACTTGACTTAGTTTAGAGTAGTTATTCGGTAGTGATTTGTTTTCCTCATCCAATGCCTTCACAGCCTTCGAGAAGTTGAATTTCTTTCTGTTGAACAGTCTATTGGTATCATTCCAGTTAGTTCCCATGAATAGAGCATAGTTTTTGTGTTGCTGCTACTCTTCTATTTCGGCTTCTGTATCTTGTAATGTTGTTGTCATATCTGTAGTAGAATATATTATTATTAGGGTTTAGTGATGGTTATTATTAGGGTTGAGCTTACTGGCTCATTTAGGTGTTAGAGTTTCATTGTAAATTCTTTATAATATAACCTAATCTATCAATTATATTCAACAAGTTTTTTACCATCTTACATGGTATTAAAGCATTACGGTTTTGGTTACCTTCTTCTCTCTTGCACCACCATAAGAATACATACCCTAGCCGTCATCACCACGTTCAAACCCTAGATGGGCTTCCGCCACCCTGTCCAGTCTCTTTGCTTTGGTTATCTTATCTTTTACAATCTAAATAAAGACCCGTCTCGGTTTTAAATTCAAACCACTTAACCTAAATCTTTCTTCCCCATAAAACCCGTCTACCCATATCCGCTCTTTTATGTTTCTTTTCTTTCGTTTGTTATTGCTGGACCATGATCTGTTGCCACCGAAGAACGCCGCTTGGCCACGGTCATCGGCCTTCAGTGTGACACACCACTGTACGACCACGGTCACTAGGTTGCATCTTGTTTTATTTTTACTTTTTCAATTGGGATACTGATCACGTGATCATGTTGTTTCTGCCACGCCGCCCTCTTTTTCTCGTTGCTTGCTGGACTATGGTTCGCCTTCATGCCGCCTTCAGGACTACGATCCGTTATAGGATTACATGATCATTTAATATTATGGATTGCAATTAAGGTTTTGGGATGAAGATTGCAAGATTATGGAATTTTTGTCGAAGATTGTGACCGAGATTTATACTATTCTACTTGTTCTTTATGTTTATTTTTTATTGTTTCCGGTCTAAGAGTTCGATTCTCTACTGCTCTGACTGCGGGGAGTATTAGACTATATTATTATTAAGGTTTAGTAATAATTATTATTAAGGTTGAGCCCAGTGGCTCATTTAGATTTTTAGAGTTTCATTATAAACTCTATATAATGTAACCTAATCTATCAATAATATTCAACAAGTCTTTAACCATTTTACAATCTCGTCTATCTTGTTAAGTGTTTGCCTTTTTGTTTATGTTTTGTGTTCTTTGTAAGTAAATTCCAATACATCAAGATATTTGGCTTATATCAACCTTTTGATGTTACTATCGTGCAAATCTAATACGAGATATGTGGTTGATAAACCCCACAACCAATGATGGATTTTCATTTTCTTTGTCCAGAATTTTCTGACCTCTTTGTGCTTATCTCTCTAGGGTTTTATCTTTCATTATGTTCTCTTGAGTTTAGTTCATATATGTTTGTTACTCGTTGTCGTATTGCTTATTTGGTTTGGGTATAAGAGCATTTGATTTTCGTATAGTTTTTGTAACACCCCACCCCAACGTGGAATAGGATGTCACTTCAAACATTAACAAGACATTCTAAGTCCGAAAGAATACTTATATTATGAATGTCACATTAAAATATCAACTTATAAATTCTAAAACATCCACAAAAATAAATACTAAATAAAATATTCAAGTCTTAAGATATAAAAGAAATAAGTCTCCAAGCATATGTTCCAACACCTACTAGCTCTCATAACACAACCCCGATCAACCTTGATTACCTGCCACAGAAAACAAGAAAACGGTTGAGCTACAAGCTCAGTGCATGGATGTAGATCACAATAGATGTAACACCTGGTTATTTTTCAAAGGAAGAAAAAATAAAGTGAAGGAAAAAAAGAAAAGATATAATACCCAAGTTAAGGGGTAAAAAGTGTAAAAAGGACAAAAGTCTTCAAAAGTTGGTGATAAAGGTGGCATGGTCGCCCATCACCCTCTCTTCACACATATCTTCGGATATTTTTAGAGAGAGAAAGAAGGAGAGCAGAAACTCTCGGGTCTTTGAAGAAAAAGTGCAGGAATTCGAATTCAAGGTAAGAATTCATGTGTTTATGAAGTTCTTAACTGGCCTTAGCCTCGGTTATATGCTTATGTATGTTTATGTGTGTTCGGGTATATCTTTGGTGGGTTTCTAGGCGGTTGAACTCAATTGCAAACGGGTTTTGAATAAGTCATAACCAAAGGCTGCTAAGGTGAGTTCTAAAATCCCCTTTTTACATGTTTTAACAAATTTTGGGGCTGGAAATGCATGTGTAAATGTTTTTATAAAGTTAGGTGTTGTACTCGTATGTATGTCTATGTGTGTGATTCGGGTGGGGTTTGAATTTAGGCAATGTATATGTTTATGATGATGTTTGAATGTGTTTCTATGGCTTGGAATGTTAGTAATAAGCTCAGAACATGTTAGAGGTTGATTAGGAATGGATTTATGTTGTTTAAGAATGAATTAGTCTGCCCATGCGCCTGAACAGTGGCCCATGCGCCCAACTAAAAATAACTGCCTAAGTATGCCATACATGAGTTGTGTGCGACTTTCCAGACGTGTTTCCTGAAGACTTACCAGGAGTGCCACCTGACCATGATATCGAGTTCTAGATTGACTTGATACCAGGTGCCCAACCTGTAGCTAAAGCACCGTATCGGTTGGCTCCGACCGAGATGAAGGAACTAATGGAGGAACTACATGAGTTGCTTGATAAGGTGTTAATCAGATCAAGTATCTCTCCTGGGGTGCTCCGGTCTTATTCGTAAAGAAGAAAGACGGTAGCATGAGAATGTGTATAGACTACCGTGAGTTGAATAAACTTACAGTGAAGAATCGATACCCCTTACCGAGATTTGATGACCTATTTGATTAGCTTCAGGGTACTAGTTGGTTTTCAAGGATAGACCTTCGATCTTGTTATCATCAGTTGAAGGTGAAGGAGCAAGATATTCCTAAAATAGCTTTTCGTACACGTTATGGACACTACGAGTTTCTCGTTATGTCTTTTGGTTTGACCAACGCACCAGCTGCTTTTATGGATTTGAGGAATCTAGTGTGCCGACCGATGTTTGATAAGTCTGTGATTGTGTTTATCGAATATATCTTGATTTATTCGAAGAGCGAGGAGGAGCATGCCAGTCACATTCGGGAGGTTCTAGAGACATTGAGAAGGGAGAAGCTGTATGCCAAATTCTCTAAATGCGCGTTCTAGTTACGCGAAGTCCAGTTTTTGGGTCATGTGGTGAATCCCGAGGGGATTATGGTGGACCCAGTAAAGGTGGAGGCGGTGATGAAATGGAAGTCTCCAAAGACGCCATCCGAGATTCGTAGTTTCTTAGGTTTGGCAGGCTATTACAGAAGATTCATTCAAGACTTCTCTAAGATCGCTTCTCTATTAACCAAGTTGACCCAGAAAGATGTAAAGTTTGTATGGGGTCAAGCTCAAGAGAAGGCGTTTGAGGAGTTAAAGGCGAGGTTAACTAAAGCTCCAGTTCTGTCATTACCCGATGGAAGCGAAGATTTGGTGGTTTACTCAGATGCTTCATTCTCGGGATTGGGATGTGTGTTGATGCAAAAAGGAAAGGTTATAGCCTATGCATCTCGAAAGTTGAAAGTTCATGAGGTTAATTACCCTACTCATGACTTGGAGCTAGCAGTCGTGGTCTTTGCGTTAAAGATTTGGAGGCACTACTTATACGGGACGAAGTGCACCATATTCACTGACCATAAGAGCTTGAAGTACTTCTTCGAGCAGAAGGATTTGAACATGAGGCAGAGGAGAAGGTTGGAACTCATAAAAGATTATGAACGCGAGATTCATTACCATCCAGGTAAAGCCAACATGGTGGCGGATGCCCTTAGCCAAAAGGAAAGACCCGAGCCGATTCGAGTGAAGGCATACCAGTTGATTATGATCCCTGATGTGATGAAGCAGGTGAAGGAGTTTCAAGATAAGGCAATGAAGGAAGATCATCTTAACTCTGAAAGAATGAGAGATCTGGTTACGGAATTGGGTGAAAATACACTCGGTGTTAGGACTCGATTCGGACGAATGTGGGTTCCTCGTTTTGGGGATCTACATGGAAAGATTATGGATGAAGCTCATAAAACTCGGTACTCCGTTCATCCTGGTGCTACGAATATGTATCAAGATATGAAGAAAGATTATTGGTGGCCGGGTATGAAACGCGATGTGGCGGAGTATATGAGTAAATGTCTTACTTGCTTGCAGGTGAAGGCGGAGCATCAGAAGCCATATGGGAAGATCAAACCATTAGATATACCTGAGTGGAAGTGGGAGCATATCACCAGGGACTTTATTACGAAGCTACCGCGTACTGCGCCAGGGTATGATGACATATGGGTGATAGTTGATCGTTTGACGAAGAGTGCTCACTTCTTATCGATTCGCGAGACATATTCATCTGAGAGGTTGGGGGATCTATTCATTAAAGAGATTTTAACTCGTCATGGTGTGCCGGTGTCTATTGTGTTTGATCGTGACACCCGGTCTACATCTAAATTTTGGAAGAAATTCCATGATACAATGGGGACGAGGTTACATATTAGCACGGCTTATAACCCACAGAAGGATGATCAGTCAGAAAGGACCATTCAGACGCTAGAAGATATGCTTTGGGCATGCGTTATTGATTTTAGAGGAAGTTGGGATGACCACTTACCATTAGTGGAGTTCTCATATAACAACAGTTATCATGCTAGTATTGGTATGCCCCCTTATGAGATGCTATACAATAGGAGATGTAGAACACCCGTTTGTTGGGGTTATATTGGCCATAAAGAGTTAGGGAGCGTCGAGGTGGTCGAGGCTACGACTGAGAAGCTGGAAAGGATCAAGGCCTTTATGAAGGCATCTAAAGATAGGCAAAACTCGTATGTCGATCAGAGACGTAGACCGATTGAGTTCTAGGTGGGTGATAGAGTCATGTTGAAGGTCTCACCTTGGAAAGGTATCATTCGGTTTAGAAAGCGGGGCAAGTTGAGCCCAAGGTATATAGGGCCTTTCCGAATCATTGCTCGAGTAGGGGAGGTGGCCAATAGATTGGAGTTACCGAATGAGTTAAGTGAAATTCACCCAACATTCCATGTATCTCATCTGAGAAAGTGTTTGGTAGATGAGGATATGGTTGTGCCACTGGAGGATATCGAGATAGATGAACGACTCAACTATGCGGAGCAACTAGTAGCAATCATTGGTCGTAAGGAGAAACAATTAAGGAATAAAGTGGTTCCCCTTGTGTGTGTACAGTGGAAGCACAGGAAGGGATCCGAGACTACGTGGGAGACGGAGGAGGAAATGAGACAGCATTACTCACGATTGTTTGAGGAATAACAGGTTTCGGGGACGAAACATATATAAGGGGGTGGACTTGTAACACCCTGTTATTTTTCAAAGGAAGAAAGAAAAAAGTGAAGGAAAAAAGAAAGAAAAATATATTACCTAAGTTAAGGGGTAAAAAGTGTAAAGAGGACAAAAGTCTTCAAAAGTTGGTGATAAAGGTGGCATGGCTGCCCATCACCCTCTTTTCACACATATATTTGGATATTTTTAGAGAGAGAAAGAAGGAGAGCAGAAACTCTCGGGTCTTTAAAGAACAAGTGCGGGAATTCGAATTCAACGTAAGAATTCATGTGTTTATGAAGTTCTTAACTAGACTTAGACTCGGTTATATGCTTATGTATGTTTATGTGTGTTCGGGTATGTCTTTGGTGGGATTCTAGGCGGTTTAACTCAATTGCAAATGGGTTTGAATAAGTCATAACCAAAGGCTGCTAAGATGAGTTCTAGAATCCCCTTTTTACATGTTTTAACAAATTTTGGGGCTGGAAATGCATGTGTAAATGTTTTTATAAAGTTGGGTGTTGTACCCGTATGTATGTGTATGTGTGTGATTCGGGTGGGGCTTGAATTTGGGCAATGTATATGTTTACTATGATGTTTGAATGTGTTTCTATGGCTTGGAATATTAGTAATAAGCTCAAAACATGTTAGAGGTTGATTAGGAATTGATTTATGTTGTTTAAGATTGAATTAGTCTGCCCATGCGCCAGAACAATGACCCATGCGCCCAACTGAAAATAACTGCCTAAGTGTCCCATGCGTCCAAAACTTCATGCGCCCGAATAGTACTCATGTGCCCAGAAATAGGCTGAAATTGAGTAAGTGTTCATACACCCAGATAGCTCATGCGCCCAGGTACTTATGCGCCTGCATAGTGCCCATGCGCCTAGAATTGCTCAAAATAGACTAAGTGTTGCTCATGCGCCCCAATAGTGTTAATTCGCCTGCATAGTGCCCATGCGCCTAAAGACTTAGATTTTTTTTTTGATTTTTGGGGAAAAATAAAATGTAGGCTTTGACCTGGGAGGTTCTCGGGGGCTATGAAAGTTGACTTTTTGAAGTCATAGATGATGCGATGGATGATGTATGATGTGATTTGATGATGATGTATGATTGATGCCTATGCATGATGATGTGTGATTGATTATGTTTGATGATTATGTATGATTGTATGATTGTATATTATGTTCCTTATTACGTATGATAATGCGACTTTACGTGGTGTGATTATTATGATGAACGTAAACTATTATCTTAATGAAGTGAAAGATTTAAGATAATGAAAGTGGAACATAATGAACGAATGAAAAGTCTTGCAAGCAAATGAAAGGAGGTTCAGAACTCAATGAGAGTTGTTAGCTCAACTATGTGATACAGCGTGCGATCTTGGCTAACCCTTAAGGGTTCACACACAGGGGTAGTTAGTCTATGTGACTACTCCATACGCGCGATGCGTGCGATATTTGCGATATGGGGTCCTTGTTGCTTAACCCTAGATGATATAGTTTTGTGCTCAAGAGGGGGGTTAAGTACAGAACCTAGATAGAAGTGAAAGATAATAAATATACAAAAATGCGATAAGTATGAAATGTGCAAAACATGCGAAATGTACGAAACGAACGATGATGAAGATAATAATTATTACCTTGATGTACGTATGATGTGTGATCACGTGCGATAGTAAAGAAAATATTTTAATGAATGAAAGGTAATATAATGTTTTTGTAAAACTAGAACTCACTCAGCCACGCTGTATATATATATATATATACGTATATATATATATGTATATATATATATACGTATATATATATGTATATATATATATATGTATATGTATATATATATATACGTATATACGTATATATACACGTATATATACACGTGTATATACACGTGTATATATACGTGTATATAT
>BJCM01085300.1:0-12897 GCA_018326385.1 Flaveria bidentis
TTCATAGGTTGAGGCTTCGGAAGACTTTGTCTCTGAAGCTTCGAAAGACTTCATGTTTGGCTTCGAAAGATATTGGTCTTGGCTTCAGAAGATTTCACACTTAGAGTATTTCTTGTTGCTGGTGTGAGAACTTCCGAAGCTTCTACTTCAGTACTCATGTGCATGCATGCAGAAGGACTTTGGGTGTTTGGTTGCTTCAGCCTCTTCATAATTCTCTACACTTTTCTAAACCACTTATCGTTCAATTATTGAAAGAAAGAGAGATGGCTTTCTAAATGAGATTGAGTTCCATTAATATGCATGCTAGAGAGATACTATTTGCTGCTATTGTATCTATTCGTGTATCAACTTTGAAGAAGATCTTAATCCATAATGAAGAAATGAAAGTAGCTCATTATTTTACGGGCTTTATCATATTTGGTCGAAAGAGTTTATATAAGACTTTCCAAGTGACTCTCGACGAGAGAATCCAGGCTATTCAAGAATAATCACAGCAATTCCTCAATCCTAACAGAGTAGTTCCTCCGAAATCCAATGAACAACAACGCTTACTTAGTATCAACCTGTGAATTTGTGGCATTGTAGTAGAATCATTATCAATGGCACGTAGTGCCCTAAGTGCGTATTTCGGCACAACTCTTTCTATTTCCGCCCTAACATTTAAGTTTTCTATCTTCTTTCTTTCAATCGACACACTTGATGCAAATAACTTTGATTACCCCCATTTTTGTCTCTATTAGGCGGCGACAACCCTTTCCTCCATAGCCATAACATGGAGGAGCGGCTCCTTAATCTGTACTACAACCAATAAAAATATTATCCGGGTCAATATATAATGCTAAAAGGAGACCGAGATAGAGAGAAATCACTAGTCTTTGTCACCTACCTATGTCTAGAATAGCACGATAGAGTTAGGTATAAGTGTTATCACCTGCAATTATTCCGATCATTAGAATGAGTAGTAGAACTAGGGAAGGATGCATATATTGATTTAACAGAAAGACTCGTTAATACCTCCTTTTAGGATGTAGTTGGAATAACAATCTGTATTAGTTATGTGCTTCCCTCTTCAAGAGTTAGGCGACTACGCTAATCAGAGTTCATTCTAGCATATAATATTAGGCCGATTGAGTTTTTCACTAATATAGTACATAATAGTTAGATTAAGCATTAGACACGACTTTGACTATAAAGTATCCCGTTAATATGTTCTCTTTTGTCTTCAAGCTTTAAGCTTTAGCTTTTACCTAGGAGCTCGGTTCAAGTCCTATAGTTTGAATGCAGCGTTGTTGGAATTTATTCCTACGGTGAATGAAGGAAGAGAAAGGGTTCTTTAATGCCTTATATGTACGATATGATGCAAGCAAGAAATCCTATTAGAGTGATGCAATCTGCCTATAAGATGAATCAAAGATAGTCATATTCTTAAATTACTTTTCTATTTTATTTTTAAAAAACATATTGTAACATATATTTAAAAACGGTTCTTTGTTCCTCAACGAAATTTATGGATAGTACGTGTGACACCAGGCAACTACACCAACAATATTATCCGTTTTGCCCACGATGAGCTCACGGATTTGCTTTTGGTTGCCCGGGTGAAAACTTTCTAGGGAGATCACCCATCCCTAGATTGCTCCCACCTGAGCACGCTTAACTGTGAAGTTCTCCTCTCATCCACAGCCAACACGCCCAAAACGCGTTGTTGATTTTAGAGACCAGACATTACTTATGAACCAGGATTCTCTTCTGTTTACGGTCGATGTGGGATTTACCTAGAGTGTTACAGTACGTCTTGCCTCACTAAATTAATAATATGTGCAACACAAGGATTAAGAAAAAGATCATCGTTATAAATTGGTTTATATATTAATTTTAGATTTTCAACTACAGTTGTATTGTTTGAGGCATTATTGAATGCATTTGTATATTATTTTGTAAATAAAAAGTTGTTATTACATTATATAAAAGTTGAAACAAACATTCCCTAGAATGTAAATGATGGAAATAGATCAAACACAATTGTGTGTTTCATCATTTGTCACGAACTGTAATTTATCCATTGTGTGTATACGCAAAGATATGATTTCGGTAAACCATGTGGCACCGATCAAAAGTCAATAATTAAGTTGACACTGGATCTAAATTTTCTAAAAATCCAATTAAGTCATTTTTTGCATTTTGCCATAATTTTAAACATTTTTTTCATTTTACCACAATATTAAACAATAACTTTTGCGTAGAATGACTTACATACTTGTAACAAGGTTGGAGCATTTCTCAAAATCATGTTTGTCAACCAATCGTTGACAAAGTGGTTGAACGGCAAAACTTCTTAAATCACAAACTTTATCATCCTATCGTGAACCCTCATTACGTCATAAGTATATATTTCACCATCACCGCCCAATTCGGTTTGTCCAGAATTCAGGATTTGTTTCAACAGTTTGCAAAAACAATTTCATAATATGTTTCCTCAAAGTAAAGTTTGAATCTTTTCCTAACAACTTGCAAAATACTTACAACGAGTCTTTTGAGACTTGTCACTCACTTACATCAAATCCCAATTGCACCAAATATCCAAGTTTCTATTATGATGAATAACCCGAACTATGGTTGGGGCGGAGAAAGAACCTTGAGCAACGGATGAGTGTGAAGCCGTCATAATTGAGAGAAGTACTTGTAAATTGAGATTATAAAATAGCTTTTTTGTGTTTCTTTATTTTAGTTTTGCGTTTTGGAGTGGTATGATCAACCAAACCATCAAACGCCTATTTATACTTACTTAAGGGGGCAAAATGATATACAGTCGTTGGCCAACATGTAAAATCAAAATCTAGGTTGGCCAACATGTAAAATCGAAAACTAGGTTTTAATGATAGGAACCAGGTAGTAGTGTAATATCCGGTCTGGTTTGGGTCGGGTCCGTGTACATACTAGGGTAGGATCATGTCCGGGCACGTCAGGGATCACAAGGACCGGGTAGAAAGGGCCAAGTATGGTACCTCGGGTAGGAACGAGAATTGATTCTGCGTAGTACCCGCCGGGTCGGGTCCATACGCGGTATTATTGGACACCTCGGGTCCATAAGCGGTATTATTGGACACCTCGGGTCCATACGCGGTATTATTGGACACCTCTAACTTGGGGTGTGATTTGATAGAACTCTAATGGACTAATTCTAAATTAAAATGGGCTGAGCTACATGAGGATGGCCCACAAGAATTAAAGGGAAACAGCAGGACCTAAACGTCACTTCTAGGCTTCGGCTTCAGGCACGAGATTACGAGAAGAGAAGCTTCATGTGGGTGAGAGCGCGAGACGTAAGAACTTAACGTGGGCAAGCGCGAGACGTTGTGCATTCATATGATACATATAGTTAATCTTTGAACACTCAATATATAGATGATAAAAGTACATGCTAGTTGATATATAAATTTTTTTGGACAGTTTTTCTACATCATTTGTTTGGTATGAAACTTAAACCCTCAACAAAACATTTTAGTACCAATAGACTAGAGGCCAACTTACACCGTTAATGAGTTGTGTTAATATATAAATAATATCTATATACAATTAAACAAGCTCTATGTACAACTAAAGTATATCAAAACAAGCTCTATGTACAACCAAAGTATATTAAAAAGTATGTTTACTTTATTTAAGACGCCAACTTGCACCGCTAATAAGTTGTGTTTTACAGGGAAAAACAGTTTTCATTTTATATTAGCTTCTAAAGAGAATAACAAAGCTTGGTCAGTTTTCTCAACTATAACTTAAGAATATTAGAAGCATAACTCAAACTATCCAAATTAAATTAACCATTTGTCATATCATTTATACCCAAAGCCTTTTGTTTTGAGGGTGCACGGCGTATCCTAATATTAGTTTTTGTTTACTAAGGCCGGTCTACATTAGATGTAGCCTCCGCTGAAGCGCCACCTCATCACCGTCACATGTAATCACATATCGCTTCAAGCATGGGCAAGCGCTAACCTATACAATGTAGCTGATGAGGTCCAAGGGGCAATGTTTAATCACAACATAAAGAAGATGAATCATTGTACTACAACTCTCTTGATATCCATGACTTGGATGGTTTGAGTTGTGATTTTGAATACAAACAGTGATAAAAATAGAAACCGTGCGAGAGTTTACGCTTTCTCTATATCACCGCCTGTCACTCAAAAGGTTTGAACACTTTCGATTCATTCATCGTCAATTGTCCCTCTTTTTTTCCGTCAATCGATATATGTCATCTCACTTTATAATAAACATACAACTCTATCCAAAACCCTTCAGATCATCTTGCAGCATTAAAACGAGAAACTACTCTTTTACATTTTGCCGCATGATGTCAAATATGTTCAAAATTACATTTTGAAAAACCAATTTTGATAAGTTCTAACATTGAAATTAGAATACACTGATACATACCTGATAGTTGATAATCAGTACATTCAGCTTCAAAATTTGAAGTATGGTATCTATATTTTGTTTCAAATTCTATAGAAATCGAGCATTTCTTCTTCCACCGGATGAGTTTTACCGACTATTGTGAGGCAATGAAGAGGTGGTCCAAAGTCAACCGTCCTCAACTGCTTCATTGAACCCGCCACCACCATCTGATTCTCACTTCCTAGCCGAGCAAAACCGACACAGAGGGTGTCTTCACTGTAAACTGCCAGATGTAAACAAAATCAATGTCTCTCTTTATTAGATTTGATTAAAATGACTTGAAAATTCACATACTCCACACCCAATGAAAATATGGAAATTTGCTTTTTGAAATATTCATAGAATTTGCAGCAATTAGTTTTTTTGCCTAAGATTACTTCTTTTGTGCATTTAATCCTCTAAAGCTATCCATGATGTTGATTTTTAGACTAATATATTCCTTTAAATTGTCATTATTTAAGGATATTTTGCACAGTTCAGTTGATATTTAAAAATCTTAATAAGGCCATTTGTTATATCTAAGATATTAATAGCAAATATTTAATATTTCTTTACTCAAAATTTCTAGGAAAAAATATAGTCAGAATTTCAACAAAGTAAGGAAACCTACCAGATTCTCCACGATGTTGTTCGACCTCCAAGAGCTGATCAATAGCAACATCGATTGTCATAAACTTAGGAGGCTCATACTGCTTTTTCCCTCTGAAAAATTATAGAAAAAACAAAAAAATTCAAAAACACCATTAATAATATACTAGATAGGAATGGAACTATATATCCGGTTAATGTATCCTTACCTGCATAATGATTCCAATGAAGGTTCTTTAACACGTATATCTGCAATGCAAAGAGTTTTGCCATGAGCCTTTTCAATACACATATTTTAAAGTATAAACGCTCATACCCCACAATAAAAAACTTAAGAATCTTATAAAGTGATGCGCTAAGTTTGTTTTGAATGGCAAACTCACACAAAGACACACTAAATCTACTCCTAAATCTATACTTGTCCTTAATGTGACTTGAACCCTCACCACTTGAGAGGGACCCCAAAGTACCTTAGTACCATTAGGCTAATGCCCATTGGTGGATGTGCTCATTGATGCAAGTGGAGAAAGGGCATGTTGGCTAACAGGTCAACATGGGTTCAGATCAAAACAAGTAATTTAAGTTTTAGTCGGGTTGTGTTGACACATGTATGGTTTTTTCCCTTGTCTTTATATATTCTAAACATTTAATGTATTAAAGATGATCATACTAAAATATCTTCAAAAATAATAATCTAATTATTTAGAATGAACATATAAATTAGGCAACTAAACTTTCAACCCATTTGAAATGATTCCTTTTTACCTTGTCCATTTTTTTACTTTACCCATTTGACTCATTTCCTCTAGCGGTTTTTGTTGATGTTATCCATTCAACCCGTTGACAGGAAAAAAAAACAAATTTAAGTAAAGATTTTGAAAATGCCGCCTCTACTTCTAGGATATCGTTCAAACTATGTAGTATATTTCTCAAATGAAAGGTTCATAATTTAAATAACTAGATTATATGAATAACGATATATTACCTAATAAACACAAAGTATGTAGGCCAAGTCCTCTATTCTTCTGAATTTTCTCATAAAAACTGTCAGGCCTCCATGTTTCAGTAAAGAGTGGTAAAGATACAGTCTCTCCATAGCGGTAAAGTTGCAAACCACATACTCCAACTGCGTTCATTACTGATGCGTTATATATCACCTTAATTTCCACATCCAATTTCTTTGCCCGTACCACTAGATCACTGTGTGTAGTGGCTCTGTTTTCACAAACTTTTTGCATTAGAAACTACTAAAATGAAATACAAACTATATACAATCTGCCATGACACTACCAAATGTGCTTTAGAACTACACAAACTACGATTAAAAACATGGTAAAAGTCTAAACTATGCAAACGTATATGGAACATGATATAGAACAGCTAAACTATAACAGTATAACAGAAAACTGAAAATGGATCAAACATGAGTTAAAGAAAGTATGAGTACCCAAAAGGGTCTCCAACAACAAGGAAAGCCACATCAAACTCACGAGCCTCCAACAACATATCATCCACCTTTTCCTCTACCATTTCTCGGTCTGCAACTATAAGTGGCTTCCCATAAAGTTTTTCCTGTAACACAAGTATATCACTTTCTACTCCAAAGGGTCACTTAGAATGCAAATTAATCACATCAAGACTCCAAAAGATGAGATAGTGGAACTTTTTGTTATTGAGGAATGAAGAAAATATAACAAATAGTCATCATATGTAATAATGCAAGAATCAAGAACTTTGATATGTTGTGAAATTAGTATAAAAGAGCAATAAGAAGGCAGAATGAGTATAAAAATAGTGTAGAAATGAGTGAAATTACGAGGGTGGAGATGCCATCATGGGAGATGCCGAATGAAAGAAGAGAAGTGTAGGATTCGATGTAGACTTTGTGGGAATTCTTAACGGCTTCAAGTCCTCTAAGTGTAATGTCCTTTTCGTCTCCCAAACCCAATCCGATTATGTACAACATCTTCAATCTCGATCTAAATCTGATTTCTGATCTCTTAGTAATGTACTAGTTGCAGGTGGACATGCTCATTCTGCTGAACGAAGGAAGATTAAAACCCTAATCCTTATCAAACTAATCCTACCTTAGAAATAATAACAGTTTAATCAGCTTACAACATCGTCGATATGTCCGAGTGGTTAAGGAGACAGACTTGAAATCTGTTGGGCTTCGCCCGCGCAGGTTCGAACCCTGCTGTCGACGGTTCATCTTTTAACTTTTTGAAACTAACAATTTTTTTTAATGTTTTTCATTATCTATTTAGTATTTATTTTATTGTTTGGATCGAAACCCAACTCATCTTTCTAATCAAACCCATGCGTTGGCTTTTTGTGCACGAATATCTTTCAATTTACTTTAATTTATTTTCTCTTTTTCTTATTAGTAGGTACAAGAAATAGTATTTCCTTTAATTAGTAACTTATTGATATAAAAATGTATATTATGTCGGCAGCATTGCATTAAGTGTATCATATAAAAATGTATCACCTATAAAAGATGATTAATTGTATAGAATTATTCAATTATATGGCCTTGTGATTCTTAGATAAGTCAATTTAATTATCAATGTTTTAATAATTAATCAATAGCCTTTATAGATAAGTTAATACAATTATTGATACTTTTACTTTAGTCGCGCCTTTAAATAATTTGATGGATGATATTGTCATTATCTATACTATATTAATATACATATCAAAAGGGCAAAAGGGCAAGGAAGTAATTTTACATAAAACTTTTAATTTAAATATGTTACAAGCCAAACAAGCACACTTACAACAAAACCCTAGATTGCACCAATCTATGCACACACCGATAGAAGAGCCTCACCGTCGATCTTCATGGAACCTATCGATCTTCTTCCATTCCCAAAGAGGAAGGTATTCTTTGTTATTTTCCATCACCAGAACCCTATATTTCACAAATATGGCTTCTATTCACAGTGACATTGAAATGGGTGGGCAATTCAAAATGCTTTGATGAATGTTCTTCTTTTCATCATCGGAACTCTAAATTTATTTTTCGTGAAAATGCTTCTATAAGGTATGTTCTTTGTTTTTTGCTCATTTCTCTATTTTTGTTGATGTTTTGTTTTGTATTGTGCAGTTTGGTCATGTTTGCTCATGCCTTCAATTTGGTAATATCTCTTTTGTAGTTTTAACTTTTATGGTTTTGTAATTGTTTTGTTCTAACTAATTTGGGTTTTAATGTGTGATAGGATTTATCCAGTTTTTAAAAATTAAAGTGTTATTGATAATCCTTTGTTTCGTTTCTCAGGAGCAGTACGTAACACTTTAATCAATTCTTTCACCCATTTTTTAAATTATTATTATGAATGATGATGACGACGATGATGTCTATGTATAATATGGAATAGTTGCATGTGAGCAAACCTACATTACTATGGAGAAAATGTGGTTGGTTTTGACTTAAAATGCTTATTAATGTTGTTTGATGGTTATGTTCAATATTGAAATTTGCTTGTTATGCTTATAGTTTCTCTTTTTATATGCAAGTTCAAGCAATCTCACAACAAGTTCAAAATTGTTGTGGCTAAACAAGAATAATTTATATATAGGTTTTGGTTCAATCAAGTTTTCAAGCAGTTCCATTTATATGTAGTTTTGGTAGGTTCAATCGAGCTTTCAAGATCAAATAAGGTAGCTATTAGACCTATTACTTGCAAATGGATTGACATAGGTGGTGTTCCATTTCTAACAGGTTGAATGGGTAAAACAAAATTCTTTTTAGCTAAAAGGTGCAGGAACTTATGTAGAGATATAACAAAAGCCCATATGATTTTTTCAACAGCTACCATAATTACGCATTTTTATAGATAGATCATTTGTTGCAGCTGCTCTTTTTCAAACAAAATGATCGAAATAGGACAGTGAATTTTTATGGACTCAAATGTAAAAGAAAAACACAATGACTAAACGGGACAACTGAAAAGGTATGTTGGTATTTAATGAAATTTTTGAAAATATAACCTGCATTACTATGTGAAAATATGGGTTGTTTAGACTTAAGTTTCTTATTAGTTTTTGTATTTATAATCCAAGTTAATCTCGGTTTTCGTACATGAGTTTTGTAAATTATCTGCACTTGAGTATCAACGTTTATTTTAGAGTAAATTATGCTTTTAGTCCCTGTGGTTTGACGAAAATTGCTATTTCAGTCCAATTTTGATAGTCCAATAGTTTAAGCATTTGTTTCAATTTCACCAACGCCTTTAACACCGTTAGACTTATTTGTTAAGTTAATGTAAAATGACAAGTTTACCCTTTGATTATAAATATAATATAATAAAACCAAATAAATCCCATACTCTATCTCCCTCCCTCTCTCTCAATTCCAACTTCCCCACCTCTGATCCATCTTCACCTCCGACTCATCCCTCCCACCTAAAAACCCACCTACGGCCACTAAGAACTACCACATCTTCATTTGGTGACCATCAAACACCACCGCACCACCATATCTTCATCGCCATAACCAAACCATCCCTGCCCTTTTTTTCGCCGGAAAACAGATCCCCTTTTCGCAGGAAAACAAACCCCATTCCCTTCTATTCGCTGGAAAAGCAAATCAACCACCACACCACCACATCTTCATTTTTAGAATGCAAATCCATTCCCCTTCTTTCAAGAGTCATCGGCTCATCGCAGATAACTACTACTATCTCAAACACCTTCATCTCGTTCAAGATCCCAAACCTAAATGATCCAGATCCAAATCCCATAAATCAATATTCAAAACTAAACACCACCATCATCGTCCTAAATCCAAGTTTAAGACCCACAAACCCTAAAGGCAAAGCAAAAAATTCAGACTCTAAACCCATTTGGGTTGATTTTGGTTTTCATTTTCTAGAGAGAGAGAAACAATAGATGGAATGAGGTTCAAGCACGCGATCTATCGTCTATTAGGATTTGGGCACCACCATGGATGTGGTGGATGTGTCATCGCTGTGAAGGTGGTGGGCGGACCTAGTGGTAGCGTTAAACAAAGTAAGAGAGAGAAAGAGTAAGAGAGAGAGAGGTGGGATTTAGGGTGGGGATGATTAATTATCTTTTGTATGTAAATTTAATATATGTATTAAAAAACCCGTGAAAATGACCAAATTGCCCTTGGTAGATATAACAGAAGTCTAACGGTGTTAAAGGCGTGGATGAAATTGAAACAAATGCTTAAACTATTGGACTATCAATATAAAAATAAACAATTGGACTGAAATAGCAATTTTCGTCAAACCACAGGGACTAAAAACGTAATTTACTCTTTATTTTATCTTCATTATTGGCCTGAGTTTGCAAATCGTTTCTATTTTCGTTCTTTTGAGTAACGACGTTGATATTTTTTCGTCAAACCACAGGGCTAGCATATAAATTCTTAGTTATTTGGTTTAAATAAAACACATTAAAGTTTTAGGCTTTAAGAAGTAGGGATAAACTTACAATTATAAAAAATAAATAAAGTATACATATTGAATTTGGTTAATCGATTAAGCAGAAAAAACAAAATTCAAAATTTACAACGAACTGAAAACCGAACCGGAAACCAAATTTACACCGGTTTGTTCGGTTTATTCGGTTATCTGTTTGTTTGGTTTTTTTGCACACCCCTACATCGGATGTTGTGATGGGGAGGAGGCTATGGTGGGTTACGATTGTTAAGAGGCGGTGGTGGCGTGTGATGGTGAGGAGGGGTGTAGGCGATGATGGTTAACAGAGTTGATGGTGGTTGCGGTTGTTGGTTGCAACGGGTAACGACGGAGATTGTGGTGGTAATCGGCGGCAGCGACGGTAATTGTCGATGGTGGAGGCTGGTGGGTTTGAAAAATGTAAGACCCCGTTCTCGGGACGCTTACAACTGGTCAATCATCGCACATAAAAGATGTATTTACATTCGTCTTAAATAAACATCGCAGCGGAAACATTTAAAAATGACATTTCATTTCATTATAAAGGCTTTTGCAAAATAATACATCGTTAACCAGTTACAAAATACATTATTGCATTACATCACAAAAGCATTATAAAAATGGATGTCATCCAAAAGAGCTGAGTAGCCGCCCCGTGCCATCCTCAACAACCATTACCTGCCAACTGGAAACACATAAAAGTCAGCGTTGCTCAGTGAGTTCTGGTTTTATAGTAAAACATACTTTTCTTTTGTTAAAACTGTTCTTTACTTTCATGCGATCATACATCATACGTACACATAGATAATAACATTATTATCTTCATCATTCATTCGTTCAACATTACATCTTTTCTTTCCATCAAACCATGAACTTTACCCTTCATTCTCCTGCTACTGGGCCGAAGCCTATCATAGACCTTCCATTACGATGCACAACACCTCATGACCACAGTATCGAAGATAAAGTTCAGGCGTACCATTGTCATGTGCTATGCCCTTCCGTCCGTTGGTACTGGTTCCATACAAATGATCAATCACAAAGAAAGACCCCGATATGCATTCTTCTGGGGTAGCGAACCCACACACCGTTGGGCTAACACCTTACAAAGGGGCGTGTCCCGACATACAAGGCTTGCAAGACTTTCATTACTTTCATCATTCATTAATGCATGCATTCATCATGTTCCTCTTTTCATTATCTTTCACTTTACGTTACATAATACTTTCATTTCATTCATTATAATTCATCGTAAAGCCATGGAAAAGATAAACATACATCATAATAAGGAACATCAACATACACAGTCATCATCATCATACAGGGCAACATCATACATACATAACATACATCATGCATAAACATGCAACATCACCATCATCATGCCCAACATACCCTCTAAGGCCTCTATAGTCATCTTACATGAACTTACGGGAACTTCCACGTCAAAACTTACATCTGCACTTTCCCCCGAAAGTCAGTAATTAAACTATGCTTTTCCTCGGGTACAACAACCCTACTTGGGCGTATGGACACCCTTCTGTCGCATGGCCTCCAGGCGACTGGACATTATGCGAATGGACCAATGCGGATGAACACCTATGCGGATGAACACCCAATCGTGCGAATGGACCTCGTGCGGATGAACACCTATGCGAATGAACACCCATGCGAATGGACCTCATGCGGATGTAACTAATGCGGATGAGCACTTATACGAATGGACCCTCAGTCGCATGAATCCCCATGCGACTGGCCCCCAATCGTACAAATGAATCCTCAATCGTGCGAATGGACCTCAATCGCACCTCATTCGGCCGTATGGCCTCCATTCGGTCGCCTAGCCCTAGCTGATGCAGAATGCATTTCATCCTGAACCCAATCTGCCATTTTCGACCTCCAAGCTCATCCAAACCTATTCTAAGCCCAAATCAACCATCCTAAACCTTAGGGATGCATACCACAACACCATTCAGGCACACCCAAGCCCGGAAACAAACTCCAAATGCATCACACGCAAACACATACAAATGGGTCAAACACACACATACAAAAATGGGTTTCAGATGTTGCAGGATCGATATTGGTCACTTAACACTATGTTTTCTCTCAAACTCACTTAGAACAACACTCGGGTAAAGATAGAATCAGTAAGAGTTGATCACAATATAGAAAGTAATAAAAAACACAACAAGTAATTTTCAAGGTACTTTTATATATTGCTTCTCAACTCAATAATACAAGACTCTTACAAGCAGTGTGGAATGAGTTACAAAGAGAACCTATATATAATACTACCTACAGCCGGATATACTTTGATACCAGCTGGGATCCTATAGCTAAAGCCTATACTACAAGACTATAGTTTAAGGTATCTCGGATAAAGTCTTATCTGAGATATGGTAGTCAGGACATGTCCCTGACT
>BJCM01085305.1:0-22242 GCA_018326385.1 Flaveria bidentis
AGAAGAATGAAGAAGAAGAAGATGATGATGAAATGAGGCTAGGGCTGGAAATGGGGTTTATATACCCAGCCCAAGTTTGCAAAATGTCAATTTTAGTCCCAGCACTTAGCTTCCGAGTTCCCAAAGTTTGTTTCGGTTGAAAATGACTTTAAAAGTTTTTTCTTTATATTCGTGTTAAAAGTGTGTTTAATGGTAATTGATAACTTAAAATGGTTTTATTAATGAAAATGGTTATATATAAAAATGATATATTTAGTGATAATGGTGATGAAATTTGTAAAAGTTTTAGGCTTAGCACACGTTCACGAAGGAAGCACAAGCACAAGGATAATAAAGCAAGTATGATCTCCACACCAGGGGTTCATGAAGTAGAGGAAGAACAATCAAGGAAAAGTTAACGGATAATCACGTTGATTGACGGACCTTAAGGTGACGGATGTCACAAACATGGCTTCAAATCACACCGTACAACTTGCCGATTGCATAACATTACAAAGAAGATTTCAAGACTTCCACAAACTATAGGGCGAATATATTACAAAGTACAAATGATAAAGGTGGCAGTTGATCACGAGTCAATATTTTAGTGTTTAATTGATTTAAATACTTGATTTTTACATCATAATTATTGTGGAACAAGTTGACTTTGTTTATGATTTGATTCATAGGTGTTTAGAGCTTAGTATAATTTAAGGCAAAAGAAGCAAAACATGAAAGTTGAATGACTGAAAATGTAAATATCAAATTTTTTAAAAAATGAGGTCAAGAAAGAGACCCGACGTATGATACTCCAAATTTGGGCGTATCATATGTCTAGTGGCGTATGAGGCGGAATATCATACTTCGGGTGGTGTATTAACGACGTATTTGAAAAAAGGAACAGAAAGTTGGGTGTATGAGGCGGCGTATCGTATGCCGGTGGGCGTATGATACACCGATAGCCTAATAACATCTGGATTTTATGGATTTTCAAATTTATTTAAACCAAATCAACTCCAATTCGATCTACAACTTCTTGGAGACAAAAATTAATGAACTTTATGTGAATTAAGGTGTTCTAAGGCTCCTCAAATCATCCACAAACATTCTCCAATTCAAAAATTAAAGGCATAAAGAAGATGATGTGTGGCTAGCTTTTCGTGATTGCTTCCAGAAATACAATTTTCCTCAAGTGATTTTGGTATGTTTTGATTAGGTTTTTGTAATGAACATTGAGTGATTGAATGAAGTTTTATGTTTTGGTTAATTTAAAAGGTTTACTTATAAATAAAGTTGTGTGCTTGATTATCAGTTGTCGGTTTTCTTGCATTGTGTGCTCATTAAGAAAAGTAGGTAATTTGATATGGGTAAATTGGTAGCATTATGAATGAACGAATTTTAAAAGCTTGTTCCTTTTTTATCACTTTAATCAAAAGTTAAGATCTTGAAGTATTGTTTGTTATAAACTCTAGGTTAAACACACCAATTGTTGATTTTGCGTAATTAAAAACCAGGAAGTGATTTGTTTAATTATTTAAGTAAATTTGTTTCAAAATTCTTTGCTTTACGCACGTGTGTTCATTCCCTTCATTCAAAGTTTTAATCTTTAGTTCATACGCCAACTGACATATGATATGTTGTTAGAGCTCTTGAAGACTAACATTTAGTTTTTATATTTTGTTTTTGTCATAGTATAGGGACTTATTTGTAAATATATGTTTCTTTGTTTTCATTGTTTAGTATAAATAGGATATTATGTATTTTGTGTAGGTAGACTTTGAAGAATATTATTAGAACTCACTTTATGTATATTGTATCAGTTTGCTTTACTATCAATGAAATCTCTATAAGTTATTGAAGTATTTGCATTTGTTGATTACTTTTTTCATATAATTGATAATTTTATTACAACATTAATACAGATTGATCCATTTGAACCTATCATATGGTGTCAGAGCCTTCTATTCAGTTATTTAAAGCTTAAAATTGACTTTTGAGCTTTGTGAATCACTTGAATCTATGATTGATAGCAATTGATCAATTAACTGTTGATTTCGATTGTGTTTCATCATTAGAAACATGAATTGAATCATAATTGAGTGATTTTACACATTCAGATTTGAATTTTCATCAGATTTGTGTGCGAAAGTGTTCTTCATATTCAAACTCAAATTCAAATAGAAATTCAGATTTATTGTTGTTAGTTGAGAGAATTGATGATTGAGGATTGATTATCGGTGTATATACTACCTGATCAAAAGTTTTAAGATCAATTAATCAAATTTTGAAAATTTTGATAAGATCAAGTTGTAATGAACATGATGAATTAGTCTGAAATTGACCTAAGTTTTTAGGCGCATAACAACTATTTAGGCGCATGAACATTGATTAGGCGTTTCAGAGTTGGACGTTTTGACACTGTTTGGGTGTTTTAACACTATTTGAACGTTTTTAGAAACTAAGAATCCTAGTCGTTTGAAAACTGTTTGGGCGTTTCAGGTTGAAATTTCAAAAATTTTGACTAAGTTCCCAGGCGTTTGACATTTATTTGGACGCTTCATAACTGTTTGGGCGTTTCACAACTGTTTGGATGATTCGCAACTATTTGGGTGTTTCACAACTGTTTGGGCGTTTTACCATTATTCAGGCGCATCTTCGTTTGGGTGTTTCAGAATTCTACTAAGTCATTCCCTTAGGTGTTTCTAGTTCAAGTAGGCGTTTCACAAGCATCAGGGGCATTAGAATTCAAACTTTTCATTCAACACTTAATTTTTCTTTCTAAAATCTAAATTTTAAAAATATTGTCGTTTCTTTGTTTTAATTTAAACTTTAAAAACAACAAAAATATTTTATTTTCTTAAACTCAAATATTAAAATGGTTAAGTTTGAAGATTCTGAAAACATAGTTCCTAAGTTGAAGAACAGAGCTGACTTCAAGAACTGGTCTCTCAAACTGAAACACCACCTAAACTCTATTGATACTGATCTTTGAAAATCAATAAAGAAATAACCATATATTCATGAGTGAAAGTATTAACATTGATGACATTCCTATGTTTGAATTGCACCATCCTGATCCAAAAGATATAAGTATTACATCATTGAGGATTTGGTTACAACCAAGGAACTATGCATGAAAAAGACTGAACATATTACAAGGAGAATCATTGAAAAAATTGGTAAGAAGTTTTCAAGAGATAGAGAAATTGCACAACAAGATGATTATTCTTGACATGGATAACCCACAGTACCTAGAGATTACAAAGAGAACAAGGATGTTAAAGCCTCTAAAAGCAACTTTGGAAATATTTGAGCAAGTATCTTCAAAAGTATCAAAAAATGATAGGAAATATTTCATAACTATAATCAAAGTGATGAATGCTGCTATGGAGCGAATTTCTTTAAGAAAAGCTCTGGCATATGAAAATATTGTCAAAAAAGATATACTGAATATAGAGTTTATGAGGATATCAAGTAAAAGAGTTTTGGAGTTCACTCTAAAGATTATTCAAGTCCAATATAATTTTATGTCAACATCGACATAGCTGGTCTTTCAAAGGAAACTTTGTTGGTGATCGATGCTATGGAGATAAAGACTAATGAATCAAAACCTGAACAAGGTATTTTGGCAGGAAAGTTCAAGTCTACGATAAAGAAAGCATTAAAAGAACTAGAGATGTATAAAGAGAAGCTGATATTCAAGATAAAGGAAGAACCCGAAGACTTTTTTGACTGAAGACGACATGCAAATCTTAGGGGGAGTATTGTTGGAGCTCTTGAAAATTAGCATTTAGTTTTTAAATTTTGTTTTTTTTCATAGTATAGGGACTTATTTGTAAATATATGTTTCTTTGTTTTTATTGTTTAGTATAAATATGATATTATGTATTTTGTATAGGTAGACTTTGAAGAATATTGTTAGAACTCATTTTATGTATATTGTATCCATTTGCTTCACTATCAATGAAATCCCTATGAATTTTTAAAGCATTTGCATTGTTGATTACTTTGTTCATATAATTGATAAACGCATTATAACATCAACACAGATCGATCTATTTGAACCTATCATACACCGCCCATACGCCCAATTTTCTGTTACTTTTGTCAAATACACCCACATATACACCACCAATATACCACCCGGAGTATGATACGCTGTCTCATATCTCACCTGACGTATGATACGCCCAAACATTGAGTATCATACGCCAGGTCTCTTTCTTGATCTCTTTTTTCCCATTTTCTAATATTTACATCTTCAATCCTTTAACTTTCATGTTTTGCTTCTTTTGCTTCAAATTATGATCATTTAAGCTCCAAACATTTATGAATCAAAATATAAACAAAGTAAAATTGTTCCATAATAATCATGATGTAAAATCAAGCATTTAGATAAATTAAACACTAAAATATTGACTCTTGATTAGTAGTACAACTTGGTGATGCAACAATGAACTATCGACTCTAAAATCGCAACTAGCAGAGCTATGGTAGTGGTCCTTGCTCTTTTCGTCACTGTTAGGGTTCCCCTACACGACCCCTTGCAATCGAGTGTCATCTTAATCAATTAAACATAGAGAAGTTTTCGGGAAAATAATAGAGATAAATTAAAAGGAGATGAAGTTTATAGAAAGGGGTGGTGATAGTGGATAAGCTGATGAGAAATAGTGGATTATTGATGTTGTTGTCACCAGAACAGGATGTTGATTCGAAGGCTAAGGTGTTGGATCGGGTTGGTTTAAACAAACAAAAACTTCTTCTTAGACAAGTAACTAACAAATACAAAATCTAAGTTAGTTATTTACTATCACAACACAAATACTTTGAGTACAGATAAACACACAATAAGTTCTTTCAAAGTATTCACTTAATTAATATATTTTGTAAAAAGTTTATAATTCGTTATATACAATCAAATGGCTTAAAAAGCTTGTCTCCACTATACAAGTGTGACGACTTTTATACTAAACAAAGAGAATAAATTATACTATGTTCTAATACTACAGTAGAATAGATAATCAGTGTATCGGAGTTGGTAGCTACTGTACTATGTTGTTGGAAAAAAGTGGAACACAACAGGCGTCGGCACACACACGTTTGTTCTATGTAGTAGTCGATCGACAGCTCATAGAGTTCATTGTTGATTGACAGTTGATCTGCATGTGCTGATTTGTAAACATTTAACATATCTAGATCAGCAATCACCTTGGTATATGCTGATAAGCAGTCACTCAGCATACACTTCGACAATGGATTCAACACTTGGGTCTGATTTGGTAGTTTACAACCAATGTCTCAATCTTGATTCAACACTTGGGATGTTTCGACATTTGATGGCCAATGCTGAAATCCTGAGTTTTTCGGTAGCTTCATCCTTCATGATTCATCATAGGGTTTCATGGTGGTTGGTGGTGGAACTATGAAACAATAGGTGGTTGGTGGAGGAAATTTTCAAGCAAAGAATAAAGATGAAGATGCTTAAGTTCACCCATATATAATATGACTAGTTCTCAAGAATTCCAATTAAGGTTCAAAACACATAAACAATTCCTCCAAGAAAATAAAGAGTTATCATAAACAAATCAAAATTTTAATGTTTACCTTTAGAATTGATGCATAATATGGGGGTGTGGGTTGGCAAGATGGATAGAATGAGGATCAATAGCTAGAAGTCATTTTTATGAGAATTAAGAATTTTAGAGTTGGGGTTATAAAGATGATTAGGGAACTTAGGGGAAGAGGTGGTAAGAACTTATGGTAAAATAATAATAAAAACAATAGAAAATGTCATGTGACTTACTGGGTGGGATTTGAGACTAGAAAGCTATGCTTTAAAAATCAATTAATTACTTATCTACGCATTCCTAAGACTATACAATTTTCCGGTGTTAATTTTATATGCGCGACAACACACAAGGTGAATTACGTAAAATGCTTTGGCATTTTTTGTAAAGTATTGAGGACGTTAAGCTTTGTCTTGGTGTATCGTGGCACAACGCGCGCAAATTGATTGCTAGTTCATGACAATTATTAACATTTAATTAACTTAAGTTGGCAATTTTTAGTTTGTTCATCTAATATTTCATATAAATTATAAAATTATACCACCTGCTAATGATGTGGAGGCTTTATACGAACTAAGATTCTATACAATAAACATAGTTTATCATTATTATGTTTTTTACATCGCTTTAGCACCCATTATTATTCTTTACAAAGTATAGATCACTACATTCATTCTATATCAACATCGTTGGAACAAGGCAATAGCGGACAACCAAGTAAATGCGAGAAACAATAGCAGGGAAATGCTAATGACTAAGTTAATACGAGTGAACTAGACCAATATGGGTGAGCAAGGCAAATGTGGATATTTGTAATAGTTCAGTCAATGCGGAACAATTAAGTCACAACTCAACCAATCTGAGCAACAACTCAACCAATGCGGATGAACAATAGTTCATCTACATTCACTATACTTGGTAACTTTTAAAAGAAATGTGGCTGTTATTACAAATGCATGTAAGAGAAACCCGTCCGCATTAGTTGTTAATGTGGGTAACTTTACTCATCCGCATTAGGAAATAAATGTGGACTATTAACTATACTTATCCACATTAGTACACTTAGTAAAATAAGGTGCGATACGGATAGCCATTCTGCTAATGCGAGTGCATTAGTCCATACACTTTATCATAATCAAGCATACCCTCAAATACACTAAAATGATAACTTTGATAAGAAATCATAGAAATGAAAACTTTCATCCTTTAAATTCTTCAATCTTTAACAAATCATTTATGGTATCTATACTAACCCCAAAATATATAAAACAAGTAAAACTGGGTATCTAGAACTCACATCATTCACATATAACTTGATGACACCCTAACCCGAGGGTAACCCACTGAGTTCTGCATATTTGTATGTAAAGATGTCAACTTTATTAAACAAAATTGTGTGTAAACACCCAATAAACATAGTTCTAACATTGATCTATCATAACACACACACGAGAAAATTGATACATTTGCTTGATATCTTTGACTTTCTCTCTCTAAAATAAACACTTTCTCTCTCTAAAATAAACACTTTCTCTCTCTAGGTCCAAAGATTACAAAAATATGCATGGGATGACTCCTCTTTCTATTTAAAGGAGGGTTTTAGGGAGAATTTTTTTTGTCTATCTTTAGTTCCTATCTTATTTCCACACCTTAAACCACCCCTCCTTTGATTTTCTTTAACTGGGTTTGTTTTAAAAATAAAGATGTTAAGGAGAAAAAAAATTAAACAAGTTGAAAAATTGCTAAAAAGGGTTGTTCTTTTACTATCTCTACGGTCTTTATCAGAAAAGAAAAAAAAGTTTTCATACATAGGATAATATTTATAAAGTTATCAACATTTTTTATATATGTTAAGTGTATCTTATAATTAGTTTGAAAACTAATTAGTGTTTCACGTCAACAATAAATATATCAATTTAAAAGGAAATTCTAACACAAAACAAACAAGTATTGATTAAAAAAGAACAAATACAAAATTTTTAAAGAATTACATCACCACGTAACCATCACATAGGTGTTAACCGGACACAAGATTACCAAGTAAACAAAATACAAAATCTCATTCACATTTCTAATCACCTAATAAAAACAAAACCAAGTTAAAACACTAAACAAAATGATTTAGTAAGTTGTTGCTCATGAGACTTCAAAACTACCCACAAGTCAAGGTCGACCTCAAGTTATATGCACAACAATCAAAACAAGACAAGGTCAAGTTATGATAACTGATAAATTGAGCTATGTTAAATTGAACAAGCCCACTCAAATTAAATTAAGTTGTTGACTCATTACAACCAAACATGTGTATAGATACTAGTAACATCTTTTACACAAAATGCCATAACTTTCATAAAAAGCTCAGCACCATATACAGTTCAGAGATACCATATAGATTGTTAAGTGCTACAAAAAGAAAGTGGATGAGACCAACATGGTCAAAAAAATAAATGAATCTGATTTAAATATCCTGAATTTACAAATGTAGAGGCTTGCAGTTGCTAATCTCTAATCTTGCCACATCAGCATAAAAAGAAAACTATATAATACACTTCCTGCATCCATCTATTTGACTGAGTTTTATCAATGGCTTTCGCCTAATAATCCCATAACAGACCCCCAACTTCCTCCAAATTTCCACACTGCAATAAGAGTTAACAAGTTTAACTTTGAATTTAGATATGTTAAATGAAAGTAGATAAGTTAATCTCATGGGATTAAAATGTAATTTTGACCTTCTGAGGGCTGGGCGATCCACGGACCATTCATTACAGTCAGAATCGTGCAGGCCTCGCCATATTCCAAATCAGATAACAGTTTTGGAGTTAGCAAGAAACACCTAAATACAATGAACATAAAGTCAACACACACAGGAAACTTTCAAAATTTGACCGTATAAAGCAGTCAACGGGAAGAACCCTTACTGAGGAGTGTTGGGTTGACTTGCAGCTCTGACCAATTGTTGAAACATCTTTCTTTCATTAATAGGGTCCATTCCTTATTGATATAAAAAGGATGGTTATATTACAAGTTTAGGTAAAATCACAATAAAATGGAAATAAATGTGGATCAGTAATGAAAATATAAACATTCAAAGACCTTGATTTATCTCATCAACAACCCTAAACGGGCAGTTTGTGAGATCTTGAAGTGAAACAAGGTAAAGAATTGTTGAAACTGAACGTTCCTAAGCAAGGACGTGGGAAACTTATGAGATTAGATATAAAGAAGTGCAACTTTTTATAAAAAAATATAATATGAAAAACTCATTGCTATACCCCTCCAGACTGGTGGTGAGCACTCAAAACTTGAAGTTCACCTGCTTGCCTGATATTTATTGTAAAAATGTAAACCGTAAGGTTCCAAATAGATGAGTTATGATTATATATTCAAATTTTCAAATAGCACATCAAATCAGATAGAAAAAGAAGCATTAAAAAAGCAATTACCTGAACTTCACTTTGATAAGGATCCCATAGTTATCAAACTCGTTTCCACGTTCATCTTACCAGAAAAATTACATCAATATTGTAGCTAGTAAAAGTTCTAGTAAATTATTGATATGATAATAAACATACCTAATGAAACCTCCCCTGCAACAGCCATTTCTTGAAAATTCCTGCTGAAAGTCTCATTAATTTGAGCGACTAGGCTTTTAAGTGTTGGAAGCCATTTCCCCTGAGGCAGCAAAATCCAAAGATTTACGTTTAGCAGAAATAAATCATAATGTTGAATGAAAAAGCATAAACTTCTTAACCTTCAAAGAACTCAATTCTTCTAAACGGGCAGCCAACTCTTTTTCATCTGATTCCAGTTTCATTGATAGCTCCTCTATCTGTCAAAGAAATTATTATTAAATGAACAAGACACAATGTGATTATTAAAGAGACAATTTAAGTGCAATTATAGGTTTACTTTTCTTTGGCGTCGTTCATATTCCTCTAAAATATTGTGGTTCAGAAAGAGGATAGAATTGGCTTGAGAGGTGATGTCTTGAATTGCAGCATTCAATTCCTCAATTGTAGAAGGCATCTACAAAACACCATTAAATTTATAAACTTCATATCACCCTCTATAATGCATCTCGAAAGATTATTTATATTTCATAAATTAGCGCATTAGGACGTTTTTCTATAGATATCACCATTTTTCAAAACAACACAACCAGATAAACAGTCAAAGATGTCATAAGCTGCATATGAAATTTAGCATACAGTACTTGTTTTTGTATGATGCCCGTAATTCACTTATGAATTAAACTCAGTTGAGTATTTCAAAAATAAAATCTAAAAACAAACCTGAAGAAATTCATGTTCAAGAGTCGGGGTAATAACGGCAACAGTTTCTGCAGCTCTCTTGGCGACGGCCAATTGTTGCCTATGGTCTTCCACCTCCTTTTTGCCTTTATAAATTTGGAAGACAAATGAACACAAGTTGTTAAATGGAACATAAATCTTGTTGACTTTAATGGTAAGAAGTAGCATACAGTGTTCAAAATGTAAAGAAGCTTGCAATGCAAGCTTTTCTTGCTGTTTTATACATGCTTCCATCTCTTTAATCTGACAAACATACAACAAACAAGCATTAGTTTATTATGACTAACTACACAAATTTCTTATCGAAATGTACCTTCATCTCAAGTTCAATGGAGGCCATGAACTTTTCAGCATAACTTCTTCTGTAAGCAGTAGCTTGAGTGAGTAGATTCTGCAGTCACAAAACCAAAAACTATTTTACATCTCTTTGAAGTTAGCAGAATATGAAATTTTGCACCAGGATAACCTACCTTCATCTCCAACGCACATTTAAATCTCTGTATATTAAAGTTCTCAGCATCTTCAACCAGCCTTGACATTGCAACAGCTGTGTCCTCTTCCTTTCCCATGGACTGTAACTTTAACCTCTTTTGATCTACAACAACAGTATATATATTCATACATTAAAGAAAACAAAACTTCACAATTAGATTAGAATGCAGATAAAAAAAAGGGGGACTACTCACTAACTATGTTCTGAAGCTCTTTGTGTTTCCTTCTTTCATGCTGGGCTTCATTCACAAGATCCTCCTGCAAAAAAATAAAGATGATTCATAACCCCGTAAAAGAATACACACACACATATATTATATACATATACATCAATGATGTTAAATAGCATACACGTAATTTTCGAACGTGAGCAGCTGAATCTTCCAACTCTCTTATCTCACTCTGAATTAACTTGAAACTTGCTTCTAGAGTAGAAATAGACTCATCCAACTCCCTTTTCTTCCCCCTAAGTGTGTTTAATTCCTCTCCATCAGTATCTGAAAACAACCCAATTTTATTTAACTATTTTGCCTCAAACTTTTACAAGAGTTTCAAAACCCTTGAAAATTTTAATATAGAAATTAAAAACACATGACATCAGGTTCAAAACTTACTTGATAGAAGGAGTCGAGAATCACTCACTGCTTCCACAGAGGCTGAAATATGACCACCATACCTTGATTTAGACCAACGATAATGATTTTCAGGAGTCCAAAGATCCATTATTCCAAAACGATGAGCCATGTCGGCATTTTCATCACTCTTTTTAGAACCAATGTACTGGTACAATTGTTCAAAGAACACATGTTTTAGAGTACAGTTATTATAAGTATCAAAACACTTGAACCATAATAAAACACAATAAAAACACAAACATACCGAATGCTCTAGACCAGCTTGCCCGATCAAAACCTCTTTAACTGCGTATGGAGCATCAAAAACTTGGTCAAGCCTTGAATATAAGCCCATGGATGACATCTGCTTGTTTCATCAAATTGAAAACAAATTAGGGCTATAAAAGTTGTATACAAGTGAAAGAAGTTAAAAAAAGACATTGCATGCCTCTTGAGATATATTGAATGGCTCTGGGTTGCGATTTCCATCATCAACATGATTTATAACTGCAACATCAAATGACCTAAGGTTCTTAAACAAGAAGTCTCGGTCACCAGAGTCTTGAGTTATGAATGCCTGCATTTAAAAAGAGAAAAAAGAAAAAGATCAGCAATGAAAGAAAAAAAGTAGAACAGTTATATAAATAATCTGAACCAGGGTTGAAAAGTCCTCTAACTTTAATTTTAATAAAAAGAATTATAACAACAGCAACTTATAGAGGCAAGTTTATAGAAGTGATCACCTTAAAGGAAATACTATAACTTGTACGTTTTTTTTCCTTATTCTAAAAAGGAATTTATAAAAGCTTCCATTTGCTTTTATTAGAAACTACAATTAAGGGAACAAATTCCTCATGAAGAAATAAAGACCCAAAATTTTCCAATTTTAAGGTACCTTCCAAATGTAATAAGGAACATGACTCTCTAAGTATGCTGCATGAAGCTGGTTTGAGATGTTGACCTGAAGCATGATTAATAATAAATTTAGAAAAATAAATAAAATAAATTTATCTCTATATTCAAATTTCAGAATAAACATGAAGTAACCTCAATTAACACGGGACCATACACTTCCTTCCTAAATTCATGTCGGTGTGCTTGTACCCACTGATAAGCATCAAATATTTTTTCAGCTCCAGAATTCCTTAGTGCCTGTAGACGCTTATTTTTTATATTTTCCATGTCTCGTAACCTACAAAAGATACAGATGAAACTGGGTGAATCCAAAGAGATAGGATATTACCCTCATAAAAAATTGACATGGCATGGTATAGATTATTCACCTCTCTGCATGTTGCCTTGCTAATACTCTATTTCGGTCTAAAAGCTTCTCTTTTTCTTTCTTTTGATCTATTTTCTCTCTTGCAGATGCTTCCAGCTCCAAAATTTCAGCACCCAACTTTTCCTGCAAAAATGGATTGCATAAAGTGTTGTAATAAATGCCTGAGAATTATCAAGTACTTCCTTTCTAATACTAAATAAATATTTGTTTTACGCAAAATATTTAATTGGAATTTTTTTTTACAATTTTCTCTCTAGGAGGTTCAAAGGGTGGAAAGTTTTGCAGTTCCAGCTCAGCATCTGCTAAATCTTTTTTAGCTTTTGCTATTCTTTCCTGACGTGAGTGTTCTTGCCTCTCTAATTCCTCCATGTCCTTGTACTTTCCTTTCACTTTAACACCCTAAATAGTATACAAGCATAGTAACATAAAATATATATATATAAAGTATTAATTCAACATTAATAAGAATGCAAGAACAGAAAATAGAAGCAACAAAATCACAATACCAATTGGTTTTCTCTCTCATGCATCTGCTTCCATGACGCATCAACATTATCTAGAAGGTCCCTGAACTTCTTGCATTTAGCATCATGTTCTCTTTTTTCGTGTTGTAGTTTCCTACAAACAGATTGTCACATTATAATATTACATATCAAAACATAAACTTCTTGTTGAGGCAAAACAAATGTCTTGCCTATCTTTGCAAGACCGGTTAACATGTGTCATTTATAAGATGTGGGGCAAACACAATTTTAGATGCATATTATTATAACTAATTTCAAGATGATAGACAGACAAATATCACTAGATAGTAACCAAACTTCACCATTGTTCCACCTGGGTCCCTAAGACTTCTGTTAAAAGGTTTCACCATTCAAGTTTTGATATGCGATTTTTTTGAAATTTTGACACATTACATGCCAATTGTGTAAAATAGCATGATGTCTTGATGTATAGACCTAATAATGTGAATGTCCCTTCTGTAAATAATTTATGGAAAAACATGTCATTAATTTTAAACAACCACAGCTCCACATCACCTACTTATACAACCTGATGACTGGATGGCTAATGGGTAAAATGGTTTACGAGACACCACATCATCTACTTTGCACAATTGGTACACCACATTAACATATGTAACCAGAAATACATGTTACGTGTCAATTTCTCAAAAAAGCAATTCACAAAAGTTTAGTGACCCAAGTGGAACGACAATGAAACTTGAATGCCCTTTAATGACATTTGTCCATAATGGATAGATAAAGACTGAATATACTCGCTAGGTTCTCTGATATTATTTAACAATTTGGCTGCCTCATCCAGCTTCTTTTTTGCTTCTTTCTCTTGATCTTTGGCCTGAAGAAACTCAGCCTTCTTCATGTCATATTTCAGCCATGGCAATTTCTTCTTCATAGACTCTGCCTATAAAGACAAATGGATTAATTAAAAATGAATTCCAACAAATTACATTGAAAAACTAAAAGTAAAAAAAAATAAAAAACCTTTGCTAGAAGTTCATCTCGTTGGCGAACACGTTCTACATCTCTTTCTTGCTCAGCATTAAGTGCCTTTAACTGACTGAGAGTTTCTCTGTTTTTCTCAACAACCTATAAAAAGTAAAAAAAAATATTATTATTTTCACACAATGAATACAGTATTCACAATTTTTAGTGAGCGTAAAAGGCTTGCCTGTTCAGATCTCTGCAATTCTGCACTTCTATCAATAAGAGAACGATGAAGAACAGGAAGTTGAGGATCACCTACAGCTTTCTCAGTTTCTTCAAGAAGTCTCACTGGAGACAGTTTAGCAAACTCACAAACCCGATCTTGTGGTAAGAACTGAACATCCCAAACACAAACAAAAGAAAACAATATAATTATACATGAAGTACAAGTTAAGAAAGGAAATGAAAAATATTATGTAAGACAGGCTCACAAGCCATAAAGATGGCACAACTATAACACAAACTAGTTGTTGTATGCTAGAAAAGAACTATTAACCTCCTTTAAATCATAACATCACATGAGTTGTAACTTGTAACAAGCATTGGGCAACTTGTGTGGGCCCATGCATGTATTTATTGTTATTACTTCCCCTCTACTTTGATACTAAACTTTTAATGCAACTTATTAATTACTTTGATGCTAAATATTTTAATACAACTTATTAATTAGGCCCGGCTAAATGGCTTCTTACAATCAAAATTCTCTCCAATGTGAATGTATCTCAAGCTACTGTAAAATCTCTTCTTAGAGTTAAAGTATGCTTGACATGACTAGTTGTAGCTGTGAGTTGTATTGCAAATGTTTCAAGGAGAAGTGTTTGGCATAAGTTGTCACTGTAGTAGCTGAAAAGTGTAAAATGACAGTAAACAGACATACATGCCTAGCTATATGCATATCCTTACGTAATTAAAATATGTTATACATATTATATATTTATATCTACATGTAAAATATACTTTTCTTCAATTATCCAGTAAAAAAACTATCACCAGAAACTTATTTAAAAACCTAGATGATGTAAAACACAACTGATATTTTGTTTAACAAATAAAGTTAGTTTATATTTGTAAAATCCTTTTCCCCAAAACCAAGCCGGATGCTTTGTCACTAAAAAAAAGTCTGTTTCTATGATTCTTAATTTTTTGAAGTACAAAAAACTATAGCTCCTAAAAATTGCATGCCAAACACCATCCAAGTTACAATTTAAGATAGAAAAGTACCAATGATCACATCATATTACTTATCTTTTTCATGTTACCCACTAAGAAATGTGCAAAACCCTCTGGTTGTCTACTTATGATATATTGAAAACATGCATATATAAAAAGAAACATTAATCTGAGACTAGTTCTTATATCAGGATCATTATGTAATAAAACCTTGGGAACATGTGCATATAGAAATGCAAACATTTCAACTAATATGAACCAAGTATATGTAACACATGAAATTATGGTATGCTTGTGAGTGTGAAACCTTAAGAACTCACTTGAGTCAAATTGTTGACTTGAATATTAAACTGTTGGATTATTTCAGTTATTTCTTTCTTAGAAACTGATCTGCCTGCCAAGATAAGTCATAAGTCAAGTAAAAAATTGTCAGCACTGATAATGTATATATCACCAATAACATCATCCAAGAACTTCAATGTTATGAGGGTAGATCCATGCTGATTAGCAAACATAGCATATCAGAAAAATCATTTTAGAACTTTCCAGGCATCAAAATCATTTTTGAGAATATCAACAATAACTCACCATTATGCAGCCACTCCGACCTGTTGCGTGCATCTATTTTACGCGTTATAATAATCTTCTCCTCTGGAGTGTTACCTCTCAAGGTAATTTTGGTGTAGCCAGATTCCTCTCCACGCTTAACAAATGCACCAATAGTTGCAGCCCTCCCAAGCAGCTGCACAAAGACAAACTCATAATCTCAACACCCTGCTCCACAACAACCAAAGATCGTTATGCAGGCGACAATTATTACCTGAGGTTCGCCACCCAGGCCAAGAGCAATCGCACAAACCAACGAGCTTTTACCAGATCCATTCGGTCCAATCACAAGGTTCAAACGAGAACCTGGCTTGCATACCAAATGATTAAAAGTCATGAAATTTCGTATCTCAATCTCTACTATATTCCCCGGTAGATAATCATCTGCCCCCCTATTAAAAGAACATACAAACAAGCACTCAGAGTTATGGTATACACAACCCAAACCGCACAAAACAAGTAGAAGCTGCATAATTACTTAAAGGTTTAACCTTTACTATCTAATCATCAATCATTAAGTACATAAAAATGCAAAGCCCAAAAGACGAAAACTTTACAAACTAGGTTTGTTTCTGACATACTACCGATTTGCGATTTTAGTACTAAATTTAAACAATCGAAGAGCTTATCATACTAGCAATTTTAACTAGCAAATGAAAGTGTAATCGTTCTGAATTCATCATATGTGAAGAGAATCGAAGTTGAATGCAATTAAGGGTCTCGATTGAAATTGAACAAACCTGCTGATTTTAGGGCGTTTAGCACGGGGTCCATTCATCTCTGAATCTACGAACAACTTGGAAGCCAATCGATTGAAGGATTTTGAGCTAGGGTTACAGCAGAAGATTCCACAAGACGATGGCGTCAGGAGTGAAATTGGCGCCAAAAGAGAAACATGTGTTGCTATTTAGCATTTCATTACTCCTGATGTTACCTCGTAGTCAAATGTATTACACCGAAAGGCAAAAATGTGACGTTTATGTATGAAGTGTTCGATAACCTAACCACGTAACCTTAAATGATCAATAGATTATTTAAAGATGCGGTATAAAATTGATTCTAAATGGAAAATAATTTTTTTTTATAAATGTTTTAAAGCATCTCTAGAGAGAAAAGAATAATAAAATATAATTGATGATAGAACTTTAGGAGTCCGTTTTCTTTCTAATATAGTTCTGGTTTTAAGTCGACTAAAGTTAAAAACATGATTTTTGTGGGATCTGTTTGGGTTAGGAATCAGTTATTTAGGAGGAATGAGATCAGTTCGGTTTAGTTCAATTTGTTTTTGTTAATTGTTCGACTCGAGTTAAATATCGGTTTGAACAAGGCATATCACTAGTTGATTACAGATTACAACCCCGCAATTTAGGTTCAACCGAATCTTGCCAAATTGGTTTCAATAATGATTTGGCTTAGTCAATTTGTTGGTTCCAGTTCAAAAATCAAGTTTTTGTACACCTCTACTTCATGAAATCCTGTCCCGCGGGGAGATTGATGTGTCGAAACCAACAAGATCACATAGATAAAATTTACCTTTGCGGGTTCTTATAAATGATCTTGTTTTTGTTACATTGTGTTACGCTCACACTATTCATTGCTTTGTATTTGTTTCTTTCATTTGCATTGTTTGTGATTATGTAATACACGTTAAGTATCAAAACTCACTTTATCACATTACATCATCCAAACTACTTTAATTTAGATGTAGCTGATCTTGATTATTATATATATCAATATAATGTTGAAAACATGATTGGTAAGTGCAGAATCATTTAAAGGATGATCAATACAATCAGTTTTATTATAAGAAGAGTGTTAGAACACCTAACATATCAAATTGGGAACCTGGTTTGAGTTAAAGATGCTAAGAACACAAGTAAGTAATGAGACAGAATAAAAAATAAGAACAAGATAAGTATGGTTTTCAAGAATGGTGTATATTGCTCTCAAGTTATATTATAAGTATTACAAAGCATAAAGATAAATACAAGAACCTAAGATACTTTATATTACATCCTATAGTCGGCTATACTTTGAAAGCCAACTAGAACACTAATCTAAACAACAAGATCAATGTATAGTCAAAAAACAGATTGTATTTTTACTTATGATTATGATAAACGATAGCTCACATCCTAATATATTAAAAAGAATAAAATGTACAAAGTAGAAAATTGCAGACCACAAACCAGAATCTACAATGGACAAAAGCAAGGATATTTCCACTAACTTGTATAAGTTGGTATGTCTTTAAAGAGGCAGTGAAAAGTTGTTCAACTTTTGTCAAAAGGTGATTTGATAAAGCATGTTTCTCTCTCTTAGGAAGAAATCAGTTTTCAGTCTTTTGGCTTCAGAAGATTTTATCTTTGAAGCTTCGGAAGACTTCATCTTTGGGTTCGGAAGATTTGGCCTTTGGCTTCGAAAGATTTTATACTCAGAATATTTTCTCTGAGTTGTGTAAAACTTTCTAAGTAACTCTACTCTGCACTACATGCATGCATGCTGGAAACTCTTTGGTTGCTTTGGTTGTATCAGCCTTTAAGTATAAACCTTATAAACTCCCGCTAGGCTGATGCTACCAAAACAGAGAAGGTTACTCGGATATTGACAATCCTTATCAGGATCAAAACCATTCTTTTCTTCTTCATTTGGTTGAGCAGACTCTTCTTGAGCTACCTTAAGATGCTCTAACTCATCCTGAGGTGTAGAGGTGGATGCCTTGGACTTTTTCTTCTTCTTAATGTCCCTTTTCATAGCCATCTTTTTCTTCCTCTTTGCAGGCTTTAACTAAGAAGTCTGGCCTTCAGCACCATATTGTTCTTGTTTGTCTTTCTTAGTTGGGTTCTCTTCTCTCACAAGTTTAGAAGGAGAAGGATTAGGACCCTTTATGGATCAAAAGATAAAATTAGTTGTAGTCGAACACTAGGTCTAGGTTGTATTGTCTTTTGGGGTTCAACCTTGACCTTAACTTCAGGTGGAGCTTGACTTGGTCGAGAATGCAAGTCAACAAGCTCCCCTTTTTTTAGTCTTCTGCTTGATCACTCTAATGTGCTCATCCATAGTGGATAAAGATATTGGACCAAGCCTCCTTCTAGAGAATCCATATAGCTTCAAGAAACTCACCATCCTTTGTCGACCAGCAGACTTCTTTTAACTTTTTTGGATAATGGCTCTTAACTTTGTAGTTTCTTCCCTCATCTTCCTCTTAATATCTTTTTGTTCTATTATTAATTATTGCTCAAGCTACTTAAGGTACTCAAATTCTATCTATTCATAGGATAAGGGAAGAAGTGAAAATGCCTGAAAGAGGCATGTGGCACTCTGGTAGCTGATCATGTTTTATCTGTCTGCTTCCTTGTCCATATGAGGTTGTTGCTTAGTTGCTACAACCTCTATCTCGAGGATTTCTTGAACTGGGGAGATAGTAGGAGCATGTTTGTAGAGGTTTTTCTTCTTTCTTTCTTCCTTGATCTTGAGGAGTAATTATGCATCCTCTACATCCTTCATCTCCTTTGACGACTCAGTGTCAGCTAGTTCATTTAGCTCTTCTAAGGGAAGAGAGATGAGTTCATCTATATTGTAGTTCATGTTCCCCAAATAGTTTTATCCGGCTTTCATCTTGAGTTTTTGCCCTGGGGGCAACCCGGATTGCAGCTTTTATAAAGCATGGGGATCCACTTGAACTCTTTCCCATTAGCTTTCTCTTCCTGTCTCTCTCATCCTCCTCAATCTTGTTAGGTGTCAGTTTCTTTCCCTTGTCACTCACAGGCCTTGGTGACTCAGGGTGGAGAGAGATTTTGTCTTCATTGCTTGGTTTATCACTTAATCTCAGGCTAGAGAGAGGTTATGAAGCACCTACACCAACTGGTGCCTCATTAAGGGTAATGGATGTTGAGTTCACAAGCTTAACTACTGGGCCCTTAATCAAGGTTTCCCCTTTAAAGCTAATCTTGGGTCCACCTCAACATCCAGTTAACCAATAGTTTTGTCTGCTAGCCTCTATCTATATAATTTGGATCTCAGCTTGAACTCTTCTAGCACCTTCACCTTCACTAGCTGGTGCTTCATTAAGGGTAATGGGTGTTGAGTTCACAAGCTTAACTACTGGTCCTTCAATCAAGGTTTCCCCTTCAAATCTAATCTTGGGTCCACCTCAACATCCAGTTAACCAATAGTTTTGCCTGCTAGCCTCTATCTATATAATTTGGATCTCAGCTTGAACTCTTCTAGCACCTTATCTTGAATCCTATTTGCTAACCTTGCAACTTGCATTTTGACTTGGATTGGCAAGTGGAAGATCAATCAGATAAATGCTCTTATAGAATCTGAAGTTGAAGAAGTTGAAGATTTCCTGTTGTCTTGAGATCTAGAGATTACCAGACCTCTTCTATCCTTGTCATATCTCCATCCTGTAATTTGATTCTCAATGTGATGAGATAGGGTAGGCATAGCCCTTAGTATACTCTCCTCAAACAAACTTTGTATGAGTGAGTCCACATTCATACTTTAAGAAGAACTCCTAGGTTTTATGATTGCTAGGAATTTCTCCCCATTTTTGGTAGTGTCACCCTTTTGAATAGGTGAGCTAAGGTTAGGCCCCCCTCATCCACAGGTTCTTGTGGACCGGGTTAAGTCCTTTTGAGTGATCTCTAACTTTCCTTTGAGATTAGTGATCTGAAGTTGTTGGTCATTGACCCTCCTTTGTAAGGTAGTCACTTGAGATTCCAGGTAACTAACCTTTGAGACTAAATAGGTGTAGGTTTTGGTAAGTTTTTACACCTTTAGTTTCAGACTCCCTTCATATTCATAAGAAGAATCACGGGGGAATAAGAGAATAGAACCAAAGTCTTCTTCGTCATCACCAGCACTATGTTCTTGGCTGCTGGATTTCCCCTGCACCGTGATAACTTCGGTTGAAGTGTCAGGGGGCTCGGTTGCCATGGTTGAGGTCTTAGAGATGTAATAACTTGTGCAAGTGAGAGTCTCTTCCATATGGACCTCCTAAAAGTTTTCAAGAAGATCCACCTCTGTAATGGGTGGGTGATGTGGGGTAGACATGGGTGATGTAGGAGTACTCATCTCTTCTTAAGCGGGGGTGGAGAAGAGAGACTCATAGTACTCATTGAATTCCATATCTTCATCATCATAGAATTCTTGGTTGGGTATGGGTTGGTACAAATCTAAAGGCTAGGGATGGTAGATTTCCCCTGAAGGTTGTTCACTAGAGTTTTGAGACTCTGAGTTAGAGATGATCAAAAACTAGTTTGCAAACAAGTTCGAAAAACACCGGAACCGGTTTAACCCCACCCAACCTGTCGGTTTTTGGGCGGTTTTCCTTTCAAACCGGTTTCTAACCCGGTCCGGTTTTAAACTAATCTCAAACAAATTTTCAAGCCAGTAACCGGCTTTAAAAATCTAGCTGTTGGGTAATGGCTATATAGCCGTTTTTTGGTTATTTGGTGTCCTTTTTGACCGTTTATAGAGGTTTTTTTACCAATATACCCCCATTAGGCTAGCATATAAATGTATAGGATGTTTTAGTTGAATCATAATAACTTAAAACGCTCTCTACTCGCAAAAATCGCAAAAACGCCAATACTTTCCTTCTAGAAAAAACTCTCTCAAGACCCTCTTCGATGGCTTCCTCAAGTGCTCAATCATCCGTTGGTTGTGATGCGTCTTCAAGCAATGTGGTGGTGATGCGTCTTCAAGCAACGTGATTGTAGCAATCCTTCCTATGAATAAGAACCTCAAAATATGGTGCCATTACAATTTATGTCAAATGGCTAGTGGTCTGAACAAGGGTGGTTGCAAGTTTTGTCATAAGATTTTCAAAAAAGATGCAAACATAACATTGAAAAACCCTATTTCATATAAATATTGTAAGGCATTGAAAGGTGAACCATCTCAAGGTCAAGCTTCGATAACAAACGAAGGAAATGTTTGGGCTTATAACATTGATGCGGTTTGGGAGCATATGGCGAATTTTGTAATTCAAGAAATCTTGCCATTCAAACATTTCGACAACAAACGTTTTACTGGACTCATTCTACGAACTCTCCAACCACATTAAACCAATGTAAGTCATGTTACTCTTCGAATAGTTGGTTTAAAAATGTGAAAAAACTAGAAATGAATTAATATCTTATTTGTAACACCCGGTTATTTATCTATTTTGAAGACGACGAAGGAAGAAAAGAAAAAAAGTCCAAAGTCGAGGGACCAAACTTGCCAAAGAAAGAAAGTCGGGCGAGTGGGAGTATATAAAGGGAGAGGGCAACCCTTACCCTCTCCCCACACCCATATTTTCAGCCAAAGAAAGAGGAGAAGAGAGAAAGAAGAGAAAAAGGGAGAAAAGTTGGTACGGGTTTGTTCGAGTGAGCCAAAATCGTTGAGAAGCGAGTCAAATCGAAGCTCTACTTCTCGGTGTCGTTTGTGTGAGTTCTAGGACCCCACTTTTACTTGTTTTCAAATGATTTTGGGGCTGGAAAGCATAGAAAACCCGTTTGTGTATGTGTGTGTGTTTGACCCATTTGGGTGTGTTGCTTGTGATGCGTTTAGAGTTTGTTTCCGGGCTTGTGTGTGCTTGTGTGTGCTTGTGTGTGCTTGTGTGTGCTTGTGTGTGCTTGTGGTATGCATTCTTAAGGTCTAGGATGGTTGATTTGGGCTTAGAATGGGTTTAGATGAGCTTGGAGGTCGAAAATGGCAGAT
>BJCM01085306.1:0-14972 GCA_018326385.1 Flaveria bidentis
TATTACTTGCATGTTTGACACTTGTTCCCGGGTTGTGGGAAATTAAACAATGTCTTACTACTTGATTATGTGATCATCTTTGTGTTATGCTTATGGCTATGTTGTCGTGAATATTGACTAACGCGACACAAGTCTCCATTTGTGTTCGGGTGACGTCATGACACGCTTGTCATCATACTTATATTGCTTCTCTAACGTATACCATGTGTTATGACGATCCCGTCTCATTACATTCCCGTGTTTCCGCTTTAGCGGGGGTGTGACAGTTAACGCTTCAAAACAATTCATGACAATAGATGTCTTTTAAAAAACATTAATTAGGTTAGAGTCACGCAAGGTGTAACTTGCATGACAACTGTGGTAGCGTTCAACAACAACAACAATTGTGGCATCGAGATGGTGGTTCTGTCGGTAGCGATTAATGTTAACCTATTTGAACCAAACATTGTTTTTTAATCATCCATTTGAACCCGTTATACAAAAATATCCATTTCACTATCAAAACATCAACACAGTTATTTAATAATGGGCCATAATTCTCAAGTAGATTACCTACCATAATCGATAGTATGCGTTACGACTATATATAATATTCTCTGAGTAAATTTAATTAACTTACAAGTATTTATAATTAACAAATTAAATTTGTCTGATATTTTAACAATCAAATGATGAACCCAATAGCTAAATGATTATGAATTCAAATCTTACGTAGTAGTGTTGTATGGTGTTTTTTTTTAAAATAGGTACCGAATAAAAATATGTATAAATAACGAATGAAAAAAGGGAAAACAAAACCAATTTAATCGTGTGTGAACGCATTTTGCTTGAACATAAGTACAACAAATAAAAAATAAAGGAATTAGTGAAGATAATATAGTTATTTGAAAAGTGAGAATAATATAATAGTAAAATGAAAGGGGTTAACATGCCATAGGGTGAGGGGGCATCAACAATCTGTAGATTAAATTAAGAAATTAATTAATTGCGTTGCTTACAGGGGACATGCTTGTGGCCCCGTGTCCCCACTCTTCTGATCATCAATCTCACCAACCACACCCCTTTCATGCTTTCTCCTTCGCGTGTACCTTAAATTTACAAAAACTTTAAATAATATTATACTTACATTCAGTAAAAACTAATGCCGCAAACGAAACAAACAAATATAAGCAGAGTATTGTTTGTGTTCGTTAATAAAAAATATAAGTTTGTTTATCAAGTATACATGAACATTTATCGAATGATATTTATTGTTCATGATGATTTATTAAGAAAATAAATTTGTTTATGAACTGTTCATGAATGCTTACTAAATGTTAACTTACAAAAACAAATACATGTTTGTGAGCATAAACGAACGCAAACGGAGGTTTATGAACACAAACAAATAAAAACGATCATATATTCAGTATATTAAAGATTTTTGCATTTTTTTTCTTATAATTGAAATTAGCTTGAAGTCCTCACGTCCAAAGAAAACGATTAACCTACGAATGACCAAGTTAACTGAATAATCTTTAAGATAACCAAATCAATCAAACCGTTTAATACTGAGATCATTCAGTTAAAAAATTTTCTAAAAAAAACATCAATGTAGATTCAATCTAACCCACAACTAAAGCAAACCATAATCCTCTCATAACAAGTTTACATGTGTAGCATATAATTCATTCACTCCCTATATGTTTATAGTTTTCGTGTGTATTCCCTCCCGTGAATGGAGGGCATTGCACACAAGGAGAGCGTGTTTAGAAAACCTATCACTTGGTCATAAACCTCATTTTTAAACACCAAAACACTGTAATAAATAAATACGGGTTTAGGACTTTTCGTAAATTTCAATAAATCCAATGGTAGTTACAAGAAGGTTTGATTTTTTTGGACAGAGAAATACAAGGTATAATGGGCATCCATCATCCATTGATAGGCAAAAAGCCAAAATACAACACCGTTTTAAACCCGGTCCATCCCCCAAGAAAACCCGGTCCGGTAACCGGAAGTACCCGGTCGGCCGGTCACTCCATGGGTGTCGTTAGAGTTTGGACCACTTGTTGAAATCACTGCAAACACCAGTTTCAACATCCAACCATTCGATCAATATCTTTCTTTGCTCTGAGAATCTCATAATTTAGAGAGAGAAAATCCGTTTGATGGTTGATGTAGATGTTTCACAACCTCTTTGCTGTTGAATTTGCTCATTTGATGCAAGTTCGTAGGTGATTTCAGCTCAAACACCGTTGATCTGTTACGATTGTTGTGATTGAAGGTCGAATTTCATGGTTTTAGAGCGAAAGTTCGTTTGATTGGTGATGTAGATGTTTCAGAAGCTGTTGTTTGTTGAATTTGCTCGGTTTATGCTAATTTGAAGGTGTTTTGAACTGAAATTAGTTGATCTGGTGTGATTGAAGTAGAATTTTAGGGTTTTGTTGAGAGATCTGTGTTGATAGTCGTTTATCGTGGCGAAATGACGTCTTTGGAGGTTAATAACATGAGAGGAGACAGAGACACGTTCTCCTTGTCTGGTTTTAGCGACGTAAACGACGCCGTTGGTGATTCCAGAACAGTTCCGGCGACTTCCGGTGCCGGAAAAGGTACTTATCGGAGCTTTGAATGAATAATTTAGGTTTCCGATTTGATGTACGAGTAATTAATCATCTTCTTCCTTTTTTGCTCAGGTGATGCAGAAGCAGCTATATACAAGGAGTTATGGAGAGCTTGTGCTGGTCCGCTTGTTACAGTGCCTCAAGAAAAGGAGCTCGTGTTCTACTTTCCTCAAGGACACATAGAACAGGTTCAAATTTTGTTTTAATTTGTGTATGTAGGTATTTGTTACTTTATCGCTAAGTTTTGTACTTGTGTTGTTTATTTTAACAATTTCTTACTGAAAATTTGTCTGATATTGTGTGAATCGAGTTTCAAAGTAGTAATTGCTGTCTGTTGATGAGTCGTTTTAGACTTTTAGTCTGTTCGTACTTCGTAATCTGAAGATGTTTTTATGGATTATATTGTTCATAGGTTGAGGCCTCAACCAATCAGGTAGCAGAACAACATATGCCGATGTATAACCTTCCATCGAAGATCCTCTGCCGTGTAATGAACGTGCAATTGAAGGTAAAGTTGTTTAAGGGTTACTGAATTTGATGTTTGTGGTAGACAAATTGTAGGTCTTGTGAATAATACTCGATCATGTTGTGTTTGTAGGCTGAGTTAGAGTCAGATGAGGTGTATGCGCAAATAACTTTGATGCCGGAACATAATGTGAGTTTAGCTTTTGTATTATGAACTCATCTGGTGTATGTGTAGTTAACATTTGATTAGTGATTTATTGCGTGATGAAATGTTTTGAACAACAGCAAGATGAAAATGCTGTTAAAAAGGAACCAGCACCACCTGCCCAACCTAGGTTTCATGTGCACTCGTTTTGCAAGACTTTGACTGCTTCTGATACAAGTACCCATGGTGGTTTTTCTGTTTTGAGACGCCATGCTGATGAATGTCTTCCCCCATTGGTTAGTACCTTACCCTGTAAAGAATAAAGATTAACATCCTTCTGGTTTGAATCAGTTGTGTTCTAATAACTAATATGGTCATATGGTTTTATGATAGGATATGTCAAGGCAGCCTCCAACACAGGAGCTTGAAGCCAAGGATTTGCATGGAAATGAATGGCGTTTCAAGCACATATTTCGGGGTAATTGACAGCTTGTTGTAGAGTTTGATTTTGTGTAGTTTGATTAATATGTAGTGTGTATAAATAAGGTTGAATTAAACAAGAGAGGTATGCAGTTCCTGTTGCCATCACCCAGATTATGGACATAATTCAAGGTTAATCTTGGAATTTTCATGTGATCAATGAATGTTTGAAAGTCATAGCTTGAAAGCTCTGTTAGTTTATTGAATTTGGAGTTTTTTTTTGTTATTATACTTAATATATTCAATTATTTTGCCTGTGCCTATTTAAATTCATGTAACTAATACTTTTTCAAAATCAGGTCAACCAAGAAGGCATCTTCTTCAAAGTGGTTGGAGTGTCTTTGTTAGTTCTAAAAGGCTTGTTGCTGGTGATGCATTTATATTCTTAAGGTAATAATAGATATCACTGATGGATCATACATTTTTCTGTTTCATTATTTATTTTTACACCCTTTCAAATACCTGATAACTAATCGTGATATATAGAGGTGAAAATGGAGAGCTTCGTGTGGGAGTAAGACGAGCAATGAGAAAGCAGGCAAACGTGCCATCATCTGTCATATCCAGTCATAGCATGCATCTTGGTGTCCTTGCCACAGCATGGCATGCCATTCAAACAGGAACAATATTTACAGTCTATTACAAGCCTCGGTATGTGATCAATACAGTAGTTCTTAACTAGAGTTGGCAAGATGGGTTTGTCGGGTCAGACAGGTTGGGTAATGGGTTTAAGCTGGTTTTGGTTGAAGCTGGTCATTTAGTATGGGTCGAAACGTGTTCGATCCGTTGACCATTACACCCTTTTGTCTATATAATGCCCAATGTGTAAAGTATAACTAAAAAACAACTATTATAATGATAAAAAATCTTTGAATAACATGACTTAAGTAGTATGCATTGTAAATATACTTGGGGCAAGTTTCAATCCTTTTGACCCATTTGACGTGTTCCCTTTGGCGCTAATTTTTTTTCCCATTTGATTTAAAACATAACCCAAATAGCCAAATCCGCCCATTTAAAAGTAAATGGGTAAAACTTGTCACGTCTAATAATGAAAAGGTTGAGTACAAAGTTGGGCTTATGCCAACCTTTGTTCTTGTCAAACCCTCAATGGGAGCATAATATTATATTATCTTCAATGTTTTTCCCCCTAAAAGAGCCATTTGTCTGTAATATGAGCTAAACCCTTGGGGATAGGCATTAAGTTCATTTATTGATAAATCAGGTTAATTTATGCAACTAGTATTATTTTTTCTTCTTCTTTATTGTCCCAATTTTCACACCATCTTTTTATAAAATGTGAATTGCTTTAGAACAAGCCCTGCAGAGTTCATTATTCCGTATGATCAGTACATGGAGTCAATCAAGAGCAACTATTCCATAGGTATGAGATTCAAAATGAGGTTTGAAGGTGAAGAAGCTCCAGAACAAAGGTATAGCTTTTGGATTCTGCTCTTATCTTTCCTAAAATTACTTCTCTTTGGACAAATTGTGACATGATATTTTGTTTAATCGTGCAGATTTACTGGAACAGTTGTTGGGATTGAAGAATCTGATTCAAAGATGTGGCCTGAATCTAAGTGGGGATGCTTGAAGGTATTACCAAATCATATTTTTTTACTTAGTGTGGTATGTCATACAATCATACATTTTATATTATTTATCCTTTTACAGGTAAGATGGGATGAAACATCAACTATTATTCGTCCAGAGAGAGTATCGCCGTGGCAAATAGAGCCTGCTCTCTGCCCGCCTGCAGTAAATCCACTTCCGGTACATAAACAAAAAAGGCCTCGACCTAGCATGCTGCCTTCATCCCCTGATTCCTCAGTTCTTACAAGAGAAGGTATCCACTTTGATCCATTTACTTATGAAAGGGTTGCTCTGGTTAAATTTTAATCTCTAACGGGTCAACTTAAAATAGTAAGCAAAAATGAAAACAAGTCAGATGGATCAACATGGAGAAAGTTTTTCAGAATGTATTTTAACTGTATACAACTCCCCTTAATCGTTTTACTTAAAGTATTATATTATTATTGAAACATGTCACATTTGTATCATGTTTAACATGCTAAGTACTTATTATTTATTAATAATTTTTGGACAAAAAGTGTTTATGAGCTTAACATGACTCAACCCTTACAAAATTACCAGATTCGACCTGAGCCTGTTTCAACCCATTACACGACCTCTAAGAAACACCCCTTTTGTCACGTCTAGTCATGGAAATCTAGTAAAATTGAGTTTTATAACTTATTAAGGTAATTTGATAGTAGGTTCATCAAGGGCATTGGCAGCAGACCCTTCACCTGCAAGTGCATTTTCAAGGGTCTTGCAAGGACGCGAATCGTCAACATCACGAGTCCTTTTTGGAGAGAGTAATGAATCAGATTCATGTGCTAGGCCGATTCAGTGGTCATCTTCACTAACAATAGATGAAAATGACAAAATTGACCCTCTATCCCTCTCTCAACGTTACTCAGGAACGGATAAAGTTTCCTTCGGAAGGCCCACTGAATCCTATTTTACAGATCTATTATCAGGCTTTGGATCCTCTCCTAGTCGAAGTCAAACTGAAGGAAAGTTCAACCTACAGTCAAACCCATGGTCAACACCTCCCTCCAATCTCTCCCTTAACTTAATGTGCTCCACCATGAAAGGTGCTTTTGATGAGTATTCTGTTCATAGTAATCCAAGGGGTAATGAGCAGCAGCCACATGGAAAGTGGCCAATGCCACCACCACTTATTTCATATATGCAAATTACAAAATCACCGCTGGCTCAGCAAAATGAGGTTAGCAAATCAGAAGATGGCAATTGTAAAATATTTGGCGTACCCTTTGGTAATAAGGTTGCTTCAGAGGCGCATCAAGCATTAATATTCCAACAATACCCCTCATTTGAATCTGGGCAGATATCTGAAGAGTCCCCGCGTCTAAAAAGTATCGGTAACCCACCAGCTGATAAAGAGATAGACAAGCGATATCAAAATTCCCAGTCACGACTGAAAGGCCACCTAGGAGTTTCACCTCGTAGTTGTACAAAGGTATTAGTTTTATTATATGCTGAGGTGGTAACTTTTGAGTGTTTTTTTAATTTACAGGCTGCAGGAAGAAGAAACAAACTTTACCCTTTTTCTTGCTTTATTAGCAACCAACTTTAATTTATGCACAAAATAGAAATCTAACTTACATTTTATTACTGATTTTTGTAACTAAGTTACAGTAATACAGTTCATAACCGATTGTAGTAACAAATGACTTGTACTACTGGTAGCAGCTTGATTTTTGCTGACCTGTCATTTTAGTGTATAACGTATCCACATAAAATTAAGCATGACATTTAGTTGTGTCTTTTAAATGAAACTTCAAATAAAGATCATTATTTCTAGAGGATTTATAAAATGGATAAAAAGTGTTTGTGACACAACCGGACCCGACCCATTTTGACTTGTAATAAATATGACCTGTTAAACCCAAACCTGTTTTGATCTACAACCAACCTAGCCATATTAATATGTTACAATGTGCTTCTGTAGATCTTCTAGGTATTTTTACTTACATTTATATATTTGTTTCAGGTTCATAAGCAGGGTATTGCCCTTGGTAGGTCTCTGGATCTTACCAAGTTCAACAACTATGATGAATTGATCGCTGAATTAGATGAGCTATTTGATTTCAATGGAGAACTGAAAACCTGCAACAAGACTTGGCTGGTTGTATACACAGATGACGAGGGTGACATGATGCTTGTAGGAGACGATCCGTGGCAGTAAGAACTTTCATAAAAAAATTTTGATCTTAGTAATCTATTTTGAATCTGCTGCTCACTGATTCTCTTATCTAAAGCTTATAACCACACATCTAGAGAATGGCAATCTCAACCATGAAAATCCCAACCCATTTACTTATGGATGAGTAGATAGAAGTCGCAACCCATTTACTTACAAATGAGTCGATGGCAATATCTCTTAAAAACTATATTGTTATATCAAATATAATATGATTTTTGTAATCATATTTGACATTATAATTGTTTCTAAGAAAGTTAAAACTTTTGGACAACAATAACTGTCCACCATCCAACATGTTTTGACCCATTAATCTAGCGTATTTTCACTCATGTCTTATACATGTAGGGAATTTTGTGGCATGGTGCGTAAGATTTACATTTATACCAGAGAGGAGGTTCAAAGAATGAATCTCGGGACTTCAAACTCAAGGGGTGAGGATGATTCATCGGTTGCAGAAGGTGTAGATGGCAGGGACACGGGAGCTATTCCATCATCTTCTAGTCCAGAGCAGGCATAGGCTTTTAATAACTATATCTAGGTAACCAACTCCTTTATTTCTATTTTAGTATGTAATTTGTGCATATGATATCTTGCACTAAGTATATATAAACAAGTTTCTTCAGTTGGATGGATAGAATTAAGAATTTGTGCATATATATCAAGTCTCTTTTTCCTTTTAAACTGCGGTTAATCTAAAGTTGTAACTGGAGAATTAACACCATGTGCATGATTTTTATAGGTATGTGTTTGTAGGGAGGAGGTATGGTTGGTATACATAGGTTATGGCAGTTGAGCAGAGTTGAAATAATTATTTAAAATCGCGTCAAGGTGCATCCAAATTACCGATGAGCAAGATCTTCTCTCAAATGGAGGCAAGTCTTTGATGGTATCATATATTGAGTTTTGGACAGTTATATTGGTTCATTACTCAACATTATTATTGTTATTGTTATAATATATATAAAAGTATGGTTGTATATAGGTGATATTGGGAGCATGCCATTATGTACAAAGGTGTTTTGCTAGGTAACCTTTTGAATGTAAGGAGAAAGTTATGGACTCTTATGGAGACTCAAGCTTAGTTTTATAGCCTTAAACATTTGTTTTCTTTTATCATTATATACTTTTGATTATAGGGTTCTTTTATATTCTGGTTCAGCCAATTTTAACAAAAATAATTAGTTATTATGAACTAAAGATTTTTCATATAAATTAAAAGGATTTATATTCATTAGTATTGTTTACTGATTATTATTCAATACTAATGACTAATAATAAACTATCACAATTTATTATAAAACCATGTATTATTATTAGTTAGGTTAATTGAATTTTAATAATCCAAACTATATTTACTGTTAACTATTTAATTTTTATTATTACTTAAAAACATGCTTAGTTGTCCTCGTCGTGCATGGTGTGCATTAAGAAAACCTTATGTTCTTTTAACTACCACTAGCATCCCTTGGAAAACCTCAACCAGCAAGCCAGCCTACACCTACAACAATGTAATTGTACGATGACGAATTGAAAGGGGTTACTAGGAGGATGGTGAACGAATTACGAAACGAGTGAAGGCCCTAATCCAAAATCAGTGCTATAATCTCTTTTGTGGTCACACCCCCAAATGGATTTATAGCTTTCAATTTGGTGGAAGACAACATATAGCACCGAATTCACATTTGATGTCAAATAAACATTCTTTGGATTTTTGTGATTCTTTTTCTATATACATAAATCTTTGAGTTGTCTTGCATAAATCGTTTTTGATTATTGATTCTTACTTGCTTGAAATTCTACCGCATGTTTGCCGCTTGTAGGCTATTTTGCCGTAACAATTATTTTCATCTTTCACTTAACGGAAGGGGTATTATCCCTCATACTCTTATCCCCAATTTTTATGCTTTACCCTGCAAATATATAACCCAATCATGCAAATATGACATATATAACCCAATCAAAGCACAATGTTTCTCAACATTTATAATTACTTTATCACTATAAATCAATTAAAACATCTTGCATTTTTATGACTTGATCGACCTCCCCAACTTAATTAATTGTCATCTCGAAAAAGGTTGTGAACATTAATCTAAAGGAATTATGGTGTGTGATTCTGAATGAATTCAATAGATGATGAGATCCCTTTAAATATGGAATCATACAACCGAAATTTAAGGAGCAGATATACATCATCACAGTTATAAACTAATTCAAATACTAATACTATAACACAAATCAAATACTAATACTATCACACAATATCAGTCGATATAATCGACTGATGATGTCTATCGCTAAGACACCCCTCAGTTTGAGCGGGCGGAGGACAGACGCTCAAGCTGGATCTAAATGACTGGAACAGCTGTTGTGGGAGCCCTTTGGTGAAAATATACGCATATTGCAAAGAGGAAGGCACATGAAGAACGCGAATGTGACCGACACGAACTTTATCACGAACAAAATGTATGTCAATTTCGATGTGCTTCGTCCGTTGATGTTGAACTGGATTATTGGAAAGATACACTGCTGAGACGTTGTCACAATACACAACGGAGGCATGGGTAAGAGGCATGTGCAACTCAAGAAGCAAGTTGCGGATCCATGTGGCTTTGGCTACCGCATTCGCCACACCCCTGTATTCGGCTTCGGCGCTGGAGCGTGAGACAGTGGGCTGCCGTTTAGAGGACCACGAGATTAGATTATCGCCTAAGAAGACACAATATCCCGAAGTTAAGCGACGGGAGTCTGGGCAACCGCCCCAGTCAGCATCAGAATACGCCACCAAGGAATGAGATGTTGATTTAATGATACGTATACCATACTCAATCGTCCCCTAAATATAACGGATAATCCTCTTCATGAAAGCAAAATGAGGCTCTCGAGGCTCATGCATAAACAAGCATACTTGTTGAACTGCGTAGGAGATGTCGGTTCTCGTAAAGGTTAGATACTACAAAGCTCCTGCGAGGCTTCGATATAATGTGGGTTCCGAGAATAACGGACCATCAGTACTGCTTAGTTTAGCCGAGAGGTCTACGAGAGTTGTGCATGGTTTGCATGATGACATTGAGGCTCGAGTGATTATATCCTTTGCATATTGAGCTTGTGAAAGGAAAATACTGTGGGATTGCTGGGTAACTTTGAAGCCCAAGAAGTGATGTAAGTGACTCAAATCAGTCATAGCAAACTCCCGTGACAAAGTGGCAATAATATGACGTAAAAGTTTGTCGTTAGAAGCGGTGAGAATTATGTCATCCATGTACAATAGCAAATAAGCAGTGTTGGAAGGATCCTGATTATAAATGAATAATGAGTTATCGCATGCACTGCTATGAAACCCATGTGCAGTGATATAGGTGGCAAAGCGGGTGTACCAGGCCCTTGGTGCTTGTTTAAGCCCATAAAGAGACTTTTTAAGATGACATACAAAGTTCGGTGCTTGTTTAACATAGAAACCGGGAGGCTGATGCATAAAAATAGTTTCATTCAGTTCCCCATGTAAGAATGCATTCTTGACATCCAACTGGTGTATAGGCCATGATCGTGAGACTGCAAGGGATAGAACTGTGCGAATGGTGGCTGGTTTGACAACCGGACTGAATATGTCTTCACAGTCAATGCCCACGGTCTGTGAATTTCCATTGACAACCAACCTGGCCTTGTACCGTTCAAGTGAGCCATCAGCCTTAAACTTATGACGAAAAAGCCACATACATATAATTACCGGGCGATCCGTAGGTCGAGGAACTAGTTCCCATGTTTCATTATCCTGTAAAAGCAGTAAATTCGGCGTTCATAGCATTTAACCAATTAGGATCGGATAGGGCCTTGGCATAAGTTTTGGGGATGGGTGAGATGGCGGTGGTTGACAACACCGCGTGTGTAGTGGACCGAGATTTGGAGCGTGTGGTCATGGGATGGGAGTTGGCTGGTTGAGCCGTGGAATCGGCTGTTGGAGTAGGGCCAATTGGTTGTGGTGAGTGGTGCAGTGGTTGAGTTGGGGCGACGGGTGGTTGAGAACGCTGGCTGTAGGTGAATTGGTATGTAGCCGGACCAGGAGGGTGGGGTACAGGTGGTGTGGATGGCTTGTGGAGTGGCAGTTGAAACGTAAAGTCGGGAGGAACGGTGTCGTCCAGGAAGGTATAAGCGGTGGGGTGGAGAGGACTGGTGTAAGGGAACACAATCTCGTCAAAGGTGACGTGGCAAGAGATGTGGACTTTGCCCGTTGTAGGGTCAAAGCATCGATACCCACGAAAGTTGGGTGGATACCCGAGAAAGATGCACCGGATCGATCAGGCATGTATTTTATGGGGTTGGGTAGCAGAGGTGTTTGGGTAACAGGCACACCCGAACACCCGTAGGTGGTCGTACGTGGGATGCCGTAGGTAGAGGGCAAAGGAGGGAGTATAAAAATTAAGACGTTTGGTGGGTAAAATGTTGTGCAGGTAGACGGTTGTGTGTAATGCTTCCACCCAAAAGGAAGGAGGAAGATTTGCGTGTAATAGCAACGCACGGATGATGTCGTTTAGGCAACGAATCATTCTTTCTACTCGGTCGTTTTGGCTGGAGGTTTGGGGGCAAGCAAACCGAAACAAAAGGCCGTGTTGGTCTGCGAAAGTTTTAAAGGCCAAATTGTCAAATTCACCCCCTAGGTCGCATTGAAAAGTTTTAATTTTATGGTGGAATTGAGTTTCAATTAATCGGTGATTTGGCAAAAGTAGGAAACGTGTCAGACTTGTACTTAAGAGGATATACCCACACAAAGTGCGAAAAGTTGTCAATGAGAACCATATAATATTTGTATCCTGTTTTACTCGTGATAGGAGATGTCCATAGGTCACAATGTATTATGTCAAACGGTACAAATGTATAAGTATTAGAAGCATGAAAGGCCAAACGTTTACTATTTGAAATTTGACAAGAATTGCAAACATGTGAGGTGTTCCTCTTATACACTGAAAATTGAAATGACGACTTAAAAGTTCTAAAGGTCACCGGTGTTGTTGTGACGGGACAACAGCCTCTTAGTTTTGAGATCCTTCAAGGAAAAGCCAAAAGGGTCAAATTCAATAGAAACTTGATTATCACGAGTAAAACGTCTGACCAAAATAAGATTTTTAATAACATGTGGGCTGTAAAGGACGTTTTGAAGGACATAGGTTCGGTTTGGTAGGTGATGAAAGCCCGTGCCCGATCCATGTATTGGTAAAAAATTGCCATTGCCCACCAATAATTTACTACAAACAGGAGTAGAATGTGAGATTAGTAACTTACCGTGGTCATGGGTGACATGAGATTCTGCTCCTGTATCCATGATGTCCGAAGCCCTAAAAGAAGACGGTTGTTGCATCTGCATGGAACTGAATGCGGTGCTAAGATCGGAAGGGCTCAGTGCATTGTAAACGCCCAGTGGGGAAGGACTGTACCCATTGAACTGCTGTGGAAACCCATAATAATGGGCCTGAGATTAGGCTGCCGAGTGTTGTAGAGGGCAGTTATTAGGCCGCCATTGTTGCTGGGTTGGATAGGGGCATGGTGGAGGTGTCCACCAAGCCCAGTTAGGGAACCCGGGCTGCTGAGAGAATCCTGATTGCTGCTGTTGTTGACCGGTCCAGGAAGACGCGGGCTGCCTGTGATTGTTACCACGTCCTCTGCCACCGCGGCGGTTCCACTTAGCGATATACATCATCAGCCGATTATATCGGCTGATATTGTGTGATAGTATTAGTATTTGATTTGTGTTATAGTATTAGTATTTGAATTAGTTTATAACTGTGATAGTGTATATCTGCTCCTTAAATTTCGATTGTATGATTCCCTATTTAAAGGGATCTCATCATCAATGGAATTCATTTAGAATCACACACCAAATTCCTTTATGATATTAGAGCTATTCTGATATTTTTTTAATCAACTTCTCTTGATACATCATTTTGACATTTATTGTTTGTTTGATTTACAAGATTTTTACTATCAACACTTAGATTTATTGAGGCTTCTTTTAAGCCAATACCTCCAAAATGAGTAATCATTTTATGTAGATTTTAGAATTTTTGACCCCTGACCTCTATATGCGGTCAAATTATTATTACATACGTAGAGTTCTAAACTCTTATTATTTTGCTTTATACTTTTTCTTTTCTTATTTTGTAATATTATTATTTTCTACATACATCTTTTTATTTTACTAACAAATTCATGAGTTGATGGCACTAACATAATAAGGAAAATATCAATGAATATTACCATCATTCTATCTAGCAAGCAACATTTAACAACACAAAAAAAAAAACATATCATTTTTCATGTTCTCCCACAATTCCTTCCAAGACAATCAAATTGTAATCACAACCAAGTGTAAAATTTATCATCACCAACGACCAAAAGACAACTTCAAAACACATAGCTAACCAAACAAAAGGAAACCACTAAAACAAAAGCACACCAAATAAAGCAAAAAAGACTTAGAGACATGTTGGTTTTGCATCTGAGTATGTGAAAGGTCTCGTGATCAATATAAAGGTTGAAAATGTCCAAGGTACGAAGGTATGTTGGTTTGGTCTTTAGAGAACAGCACGACTGTAAATGAATGGTTGTGCTCTTGAATGATATCTCATCACGCATCTCATCTGCATCTATTAAACAAAAGGCTTCCTTAAACGTAACCCTAGAAAAATGATTGAAATTAACCATTTCAGATAAGGCACTTTTTAGTAAAAAAAAATTCAACTCTAACCGACAATATAAGGAGACGATAATGCGGTACAATGATTCTAGAATGATTTCGTGTCTTTCAAATTTTAAGCATTAAAAGTGGATTCAATAGTGTATCCTTTCAGTAGTCAATGCATATAAAACTTTGATTTCATACATTTTGATTTTCAGTCACCTATTCTTGACATAATATTATATATCTTGATTCTTGAAATTAAGTGATACAGTGGCTTAAAGTGTTTCCCCGAAGCAGCTTGTAATCTACATGTTTATTTTCAGTCAAAAACATATCATCAACACTAAGGTAAGTGTATTCACTTCGTGTGTTTTTATTTCCTGCATTAAAAGGACCGAGTTCATCCACAAAAGTCAAAAGAAAAACCACCTTGACTACATCTACGTTTCCTTTTAGTTTGGTTTTATCTATAACTGTCATGGTTAAACGTGATCCAGTTTATTCAAGAATTAAGAACACCAAGTCATGAATTCATCAAACTCAGTGATGTTGATATGTAAAACTAAAGGTGATGAATAACTTAAGATGATTAAGACACTCTTTGATGCACTCGGATGTGATCCAGAAGGGCGGCCGCAATCTTTGTCAAACCTTTGCCTGAGCGCCTAGATGGCTGCAAGGCGCAGGGGCGAAGCTTTATGGGGACCTATTTTTTTCGTCAGTAGTGTAAATTTTCGGCTCGATAATGTAAATTTTCGGTCCGGTAGCGGAAATTTTTTAATAAATAGAGAGTCCGTCCCCCCTAAAATAATT
>BJCM01085308.1:0-13355 GCA_018326385.1 Flaveria bidentis
CATGCTTTATCTGATGTACTTTTCCTTAAAGCTGGACCCCTTTCCGCTGCCACTCTGATAAAGTCACCAACTTACATGAGTTGGTGAAAAGGTCCATGCTTTAGGTAAACTGTACATTGAGGTCTTGTGTCTGTATCTTTCTACTTTATGTACTTTATCATTTTTATAATATATTAGGATGTGAGCTATGGCATGTCATAGTCACAAGTCAAAAAGCAATCTACCTTTTGACTCTACAATTGATTATGTTATGTGTCTAGTCAATTGTATCCAGCCTAGCCTTCATAGTATGGCCGGGTTGTAGGATGTAGTATAAGTATTCTCTTGTTCTTATAACTTAAGATATGCTTTGTAACACTTGTAATAAAACCTGAGAAAGCAATATACTGCAATCTTGAAAACCCATTTCCTTGTGTTGTGTTCTTTGGTTCTGTTTCATATAATTACTTGTGTTCTTCGTGTCATCCCTTGTGGTTAATCCAGTTCACTGTTTGATTAAGTTTGAGTTGCTCTCCTTTTTGTGTTGTTGTGTTGTAAATTGCAAATCCTTTAACGGTCCTGCGGATGGATTAAGAGTTTGTATAGATCTTCACACATCTTGAAGATCTTAAATCTGTTTTGGTCTTATTCATATTCATGCAGCTTAGGTTTGAGTGGATTTCGAGCATGTTTGGCTAAACTTATAAAAAAGCATAAAGACTTATAAGTAAAAGGATTTATTAATTTATGATTTTTGGAAAAAAAAGTTTTAAAAAAAGTGTTTGATTAGCTTATGAGATGAGAAACCATTAAGTTAATAAGTTGTTTTCTGAAAAATGTTTGGGTAAGCTTATTCATGTAAAAGGCATAATTAGGGCTTTTGTGTGGGATAGTGTGGGATAAGGATGAGTTGTTTTGATAAGTTGGGAAAACCCAACTTATGGATTTCTCATTTTCAAGCTAAGTTGATAAGTTAAAATGAGGAGTGAAAGACTTATGCCTTTGCCAAATACTTTTTAAAACATATAAGGACTTATGACTAAACCATAAGTCATAAGGAGGTTCTAATAAATTTAGCCAAACACACTTTTCGTGTTCTAGAGTTTCCTTCATCACAAGAAGATTTGTTATTTATGTTTGAAATTATTGTATATTTGTAATTAGGTTCATCTATTGTTACTTCGTTGTAAGTAAAGCTAATACAAATTCACCAAGAGTAGATATTTAACAAAACCTGAAAACTAAAATTACATGATGTCTTATTGGGTAAACCCCTTTTAGTTTAAAAATAATTGATTACAAGTGGTGTTCAAAACCTGGTCTCCACACATATATACATACACAGAGAGAATTAAGATCAAATATAACTTAACATCAACCTAAAAGTATAGGAAGTAACATCGTAAAATATTTTTTTTAACTCAAATAACTTATATATGCTTTATAATATTAATAATAAGGTTTTTTAACAGCATAAAAACAAGTTTAGTATAACAAAATTATATACGCTATGTAAAATTACGTGTAATATTGTGCGTAGTTGTGGTCCAGATTCATTTTTTTATCATTAAATGCTCTATAAAACTATAGCTTAAGGTTTACATTCTATATACCTTCTAGACGAAGCAAAACTGAAACCATTTATTCATTTATCAAAAGGTTTTCCCAAAACAAAATAATCTGCATGCATGCATGTACAAGTTTCCATGGTAAAACACAAATACAAATTCCAAACCTCACCCCTCCAAAAACCTCTCAAAAATCTCTCTATCAACTTGGATGAAAGCTCTTCAAACCATCTAACTTGAATATGCACACTCGCATTGCGTAAACTCTTCAACGAAGATCGATATAGCCTCGCATCTAAATCTGTGCTTCACTTTTCATGTCTTGCAAAAGCTTCACAAGTTCATACCCTACTCATCTTTGAAAACACCCCAACCGTGATCCTACCCATCGCACTATCGACTCGACCACCATTTTAAGCCTATATGCTTAATTATACTTCATACACATATCAAACTCCCCAGCCTTACTGCACGCGCTTATTACACTTGTGTAACTTTATCCGCCACAAATTTTCATCTTTTCATTTCCTTCCATACCTTCTCAATTTGCTTCAAGTTCAAGACTTTCCTATGCATATCGAGGATAGAATTGTAAATCTCCACACATTGAATTCGATCCCTCATTCTTTCATCCGAGCTAAAAGCCTCATTGCATTCCAATCAAAGCAAGTAGGATATAGTAGAATCCCGATAATAAATAAACACAGATGTATTAGAGGCACAATGAGTAAAACTAACTAGAAAGAGGGTTGTATACAACTTAAAAAACCAAGCTCTCGAGGCCAACTTAAGGCTATAAATAGCCTTCTACAGAAGGAAGATATGATGTGGGCAAAGATGAATATTACATCCTTGAGAAAAGGCAACTGGTCAGTCCACTAAATAGTGGTTGGTTTGATATCCAGGCTAAAGGTCTTATTGTCTTAGTGTAACTAGTTACATGCATCTTTTTAATGAAAACCATTAGCAACATGTCATGCTTTTATTTATTAATAGAACTATAACACTACTATAAAAATGGGCAAAACCAACTAAAATTTACGAACGCAAAAAACAGTCGCAAAATTAGCGACGGTATGGCGATCGAAACCATATAGTCGCAAAATTAGCAACCAAAACAAAATCAGTCGTAGAAATAACGACCATAACAAAATTGGTCGTAAAATTTCCGACATGATTTGTTTGGGTCACTAAATGGTGGCATATATAGCGACTGAAATTTCTTTGGTCGCAAACATGGTTCCTACTTTTATATAATAATAATAATACAAAAAATAAAAACCAATCTCATCGTAAAAACCGTCATAAATATAGCGACGAAAAGTATTTTGGTCGCAAATGCAGTTACTAGTATAATTAGTTATTCTGTTAACAACATTCTTCACTGATTCTGCGTGCTACGCCATCCTACTTATCATTACTAGTTCAAGGTGATTATAATTTGATTTAACCTTTATTTTTAGTCGATACTTCAACATCGATCAATTTTTTACAGGCACGTCATCATCATTTTTAAAAAATTAAGGTTTGAAGACGAAAACAAAAAAAATCTATAGAAAATTAAAACCTTAAATTAGTTTTAACGGCAAGTATGTTTGTAGTTCGGCAACTTGTATATTGTGATGCACTACTTCAATTTGAATTAAATTTAATAAGATTTTAAAAAAATAAACACGTTGCAATATTATATTTGAAATTGTATAAAACTAAGTAGCAAATTGTAATTTCATACCACTTAAATTACATGAATGACCCAATCTAGGGGAAAAAATCATAATTGTTATTTATATAATTATTTTAATTAAACATCACGCTCAAATGAAACATCACAATTATGTCTAAAATATATTTTTGTGGACTTTTAAGATTTCCTGGCCTGCTTAACAGTGATGAACTATTCTTTTTCATAGCATTTGGGCTATTTACAGGGCCACTAAACCATGAAAATAGTTTCATCATACGTGTAACAGATACCATCGAGAGAAAGAGACAGATATATATAATGCAATTACATCCATACATTATGTGTATATTATATATATCTTTCTCTCGATATTAATTGTTAATAGTCTTCTGTTGTCTACATCATAAGGGTGCTCGAATGATCTAGCAGTTTTGGTTATATTCATTGTTAGTTGATGTTGCAAATGGATTTGATGATTGATCTTAGAATTGGAATTTAGAAACTATTGTATATTCCAAGACACAAGATTGGTTTAATAATCTTCACTAGATCGCGCTAGATCGCGTAAATGCTCTGATCATACCATGAAAAACTTACAATGAAATGTGAAAACAAAGGTTTTAAGTGTATTGTCTGTATTTCTTTTATTGTTTGTATTTCTTCACTCGGTTTACACTTACATTTGAAACATAATATATGGAGTGATACAACAAAACAAAGTACGACAATAATTATTATAATTGAATACAATAGAACCCAACAGACATAATACTTAATTAACTAGAAGTGGTGCAAAGAGTTCTTATCAGCCCACTAGCACCAGTGAGGGGTTCAATTTCACTCATCCTAACCATGGCTGCAGCGAAATCAGAATCGAACGTTGAAGGGTTGTCGATGTACTCAGTCACGATGCTATCAGTCGAGTCTCCACTAAAGAGCACCTGGTCCGACGCTAGAAGACCCCTTCTATCAACTAGATTTCGGAAGTAGTTGTTGTCAAACGTGTTTGGTGTCACTAAATCAAGTGGTTCCAAGTTATTGTTGCCATCGGGGGCAGTCGGGGGGCAGTTGCTCCTAAGGTTGGTAGCAAAAGTAGCATCTATATCTGAGGCGTTGTTGTATATGCGCGCTCTAAAGGTGACACATCGCGCTTGCCCAATGGTGTGTGACCCTGATAGATCATAGTTATAGTACATGTTTCATCAATGGGTTGAGATTATATATATCAAAGGCTAAAAAAGGAAGAAAACCTTAGTGAATCTTACCTGATAATGCAACCATGTCTCTTGGACTAAGATTCTTATTAGCAAAGTTCGCGATGAGTTGAGTTAGATCCATGTTAGCTCTTGGGAGATCGGTACCCGCCTCGCCAGGATTTGAAGCTTCGGAATCTCTTCTTCCAAGTCTTACAGACCATGTCGGACCTCCCACCTACGTATTGTCATCCAAAGAATTTAGGGTTTTTCATATATTGATGAACCATGATTTATCCATTTAAATATATATGTATAAAATTAGGGTTGTGTTAAAATAATTAGATGATAATGAGCTAATGATAAAAAGTAATACCCTAATATTCAAATAAAGATAGAATGATGACTAACAAACAAATTTAAAGTTAAAAATCATAAGCAAATAATATATTAATAATCTAAACTATAATTAACTCATTAGCTGATAATAATTCTTACTATCACCCATTGTTTTTACTTTCGTTGACAATCATGACAATCTTAGTACTTGTATAATCGTAACAGATTTACAGTTATTACAAGGATGATTATGGACGAAAAGGAGAAACATGTCTTCCTTGTAAGTTAAATATTAAAGTTGAAATCACGTGTAAAACTACGATAATTATACAAATAGGATTGCACGCGACAACAAAAGTGAAATTTTGGAGTGGCGTTGGTCAAGTAGCCGTTATGGAATAAAATGAGTCATATTCTGAATCATTAAAATCCAATTTGCGCAAAAATAATAATAACTATAATAGATTATAAACTCTACTAACTATAATCATACACAACCATAACCTAAGAGTGAATCAGTTATAGTTTATATGCAACTGATATAATTCTAATATTACCGCGACTGAAGCATCACGAGCAGCAACAGCCAGTATGTCTGCACACGAGACAACTCCAGGACATTCGCTCTCGACAGCAGCTTTAACATCATCGATAATGTCATAGCCCCCCACACCATTATTCGCAGGCGCAGCCTTCTCAGTTCCATCACCTTCTAGCAATATAGATGCATCACAACCCTACATCACATTAAAAACTAGCATCTTCATATATGTAACTTATTAGACTGGGTTATTATAACATTATATAACGATACAGTAATTACATTAATGTTATAATAACTGAACATATATAATCAGCATGGAATAATGATCAAACCTGCACGAAACAATCGTGAAAATGCAGCCGAATGAGTAACGCTGCATTGCGACGATTACTCGACACTGCAGCATTAACAGAAGATTGAATTGTTGAAAGTGCAGTAGGGCATGTGTCATCATAAAAGGTGGTAGACAATTGAGCTTTGCATGGTATGTAGCTCAATGAAAAAATTAATGTTATTAAAGGAACCACAATGGTTCCACTAGACTTATGATAACCCATATGATTGAAGTTTAAAGAACTTAATTAACCTCTTGTTTTTAACAATGAAGAGCTTAATTTGTTGAAGAACATATAGGTGCATATTGCTTTATATATACACATATTGTAAGGGGTTAAACGACGTCGTTAGATGAGTCTTAATTATCTATCATACTTATCCATTAAATTGCGTTAGAATATTCATCGTGAGATCAACACTAGCATGAAAAAATGAAGAAAAGTTTGTTTTTATTTTTTGGACTGCATGAAGAAAAGTATATGATCGATATTGGCATGAACAATCAACGCATTAATTGAAGATATTGAATGAATCAGTTGTTTTAAAATGATATATGTGGTCATTAATCAACTGCTACTGTGCTACATGCCAATAATCGACAAAGTACTTCATTTTGTATTATTTGAAACATTGCTGGCCGTTTATGACCAAATTTTATGTATTAGATTAAACTATTAATAATGATAATATCATATCACAATTAAGTGTATGATCATCGACGGCGGTCAATATTGCTGAACATTTGAAAACAGTAGGTGTGTTTCTCTAGGGTTCACAATATTTCTAGGGGTATTAATCGTGTTAGGTTAATAAGTTGTCTAGATGGGTTAAATTATTATTTAATCTGAACATGAAAGTGTTTTTTATTTGTGTAATAAATATTAACCCCAAGCCACACACAGTTACACATATACTTTAAACATGGCCTGTGCAACTTGATTATATAAAAATGGTTGGAGGGATGACAGGTAATAATCAAGTTGTAAACGTGTTAATTGAATTGATGGATTGTAAAATATGGGTTAAACGAGTAAATGGTTAATTTATTTAACTAAACGGATTAAACATGTTAATCAGTATATGATTCATTTAATAAAATAGGTTGTCAACTCAAACATGACTTGTTTTTTAAATAAATGAATTATATCAATCCAATACCTAATTTTTTCTATCATGTTCCCATTACTTTGGTTCATTAAAACATTCTGATGCAGTCGGAAACAGAGAGATAGATAATTGAGCCTGTTGATTCAACAAGAATACGAGGAACAATTTCTTCTAACTATCGTTGATTCACAAAAAATACCGATAATCAGGGTTTACACTAACACACACTGTGATAGAGAGGAAAAAACATTTTTTTTCATAAAGTTCAATAATTATTTCCCTCATCTCTTACAAACATATAAAGAAATAAAATCAAATTCGAATGGGTCACAAAACATAAACGGGCCGAAAACTGGGCCAAATGTAAAGTTCAACAAAATGTAAAAATAAGACAAAAACGTAAATAACTCATAAAATAAGCCGTTTTTGGGCCGAATGATGACCCAACCCGCCTACGGCTGTTTGTGAAAACGGGCTCCTCGCTCCGACGATCGTTTTGACTGGTCACAGACCCAAAACGGAGACTTTTAGCCCAAGTTATGCCCATTTTAGTGAATCCTCTTTTGATAAGCGATCTTGGACCTCCAAAAAAGCTAAAGCTTGTTCATCCACACTTAGACCCACATCACATTCACACTAGTTTCTTCTTCATCCTGTAACACTAAAAACAATTTTTTTCTTTGTTCTTTTCAATTAAAAATATTTTTTTATATTTTTATCGTTATTTTTTTTCTTTCCTTCATTAGCAACCACTTTCAAAAAACATTATAACATTTATAATAATATTTTCCTAAATATGGGGATGAACATTTTTTTTTTCTCACAATCACTTCCTATAATACATTAGATATAAAAATATAGTTAAGTTTTATATATAATTATTAAATATATATATATATATATATATTACTTATATTTAATTATATATATAACTATATATATAACATATTATATATATAATTATGATGTCATCCGGTTCTTAAATCCAATTCGACCGGTCCGACCACCAAACCAGTAAGGTGTCCGGTTCGACATCCGACCCGGTTTTGAAAACATTGCATAGGGCACATAAAAATAGGTAACCCTTTGTAAATGCTCTTAGTGACACAACCAAAGCTTCTTACACAAAATGATTATCGTAAATTTTTCCTCTGTCAACAGACCTTACTGAACTCTTGTGTTTTCGCATCTAAGTCCATTAAAAATAAAGATTTGCCTAACTCGTCTACTTCATTAGATTGCGATAGATATCCAACCATACAAATTAGTTAGCTAGATTAGATTGTCAGATACACATGCATTGAATTATTCTAAAAGGACAAAAACTTAATAAAATCTTTGAAAATATGGGATTTATCATAAGGTAAATCAACCGTGAACCAAAAGTACTGAAATGAATGACTAAAAAGAAAATGACCTATGTGAATATCAAACATACTCTTTTTCTAAAAGTTATTTTAGTCGTTTTCCACACAAATAGAGAAAGATGGTAAGTTTCATATTATTTCATAGAGAGGCATAATGCCACGATTTTTTATATAACTTCGTCCATCTAACGTAATCTTAACTTTACATCATAAATTAATTTACATTAATCTCAAATGAATAATTAGAATGATAAGATGTTTTGTCTTTAAATCTTGCAAGTGATCAATAGTAATTAAGTAGATTTGGAGTCGATCTTAAAAACTAATTTACCTCATCTTGTTATAGATGTGGCTCGAGTCTTTGACCTTAGAGCTTCACTATCTAACTCCAAATGACTGTCATTTGACCAATCCCCCAGCGAACGTAAGTCTATCTTTCGTTTGTTTTTCTTTTAGTACGCTTAAACCTAATCATTTACTTAAAATCTTAAATTATTCTAACGTGCCAACTACCAACTATCAACTACCAACTTAAGGTCAAAGTGTACTTTTTAATAAAGTAATAATGAACAAACTAGTTAAAACTAACATGATTTAGCATAAAACAACACTAAGGTCTATAAAATAAAGCCGATCAAATAAGTTGAATGGTTACTAATGATTCTTAGCTTAACTAATAACATGTAATACTGAAAGCTCATTGGTTTACGTCTCACTTCGAATAAAATGCTCAGAGTTTAACTAGTGGTTCTCAATAATAGGTTTCCTCCTGATGGGGTTGAGGATGTGGTCCTGACTAAAAAACAGATAAATAAACCTGATTAAAATAACACATATTCTTTAAAACAAAACTGCATATTTGTCGTTAAACAAATAAGTTGAATGATTGCCTATTACTATATAGCCAATTAGACTATCGGTAATGATTTTATCAACATTTTTTCGGATCACATCAACACAAGTAAACATCACGTTTTAATTAAAAATACGGATAGTGGTTAATGTGTTTTAATACTTTTTTAATCACTACTCTATAATCAGATTTATGAGAAATTTTTAGAAATTTAAATGTTATAGTGAAAACGCTCCCATTTATAACGCTTCTGCAATTCCCGTGAAGGTGGTGTAAAGGAGTTTAAAGCTAGTATATATATAATGCCATCTTTTAATGCTCTAATACGTTTGCTCTTAGTAGTGGTGATTGCCTCTCACAATACAGTGTAGGTTCAAATTTTAATTACGTGGTATTATATATATACTAATTATTAATTTTCTTATGCATTATGAGTTGTACAATATGTTTTAAAGGTTGTATTCATTTTTTGTCTTATTTTTTTTATCTTTAACTTTTTTTTAATCCAATACTTTTACATCTTCTATAATATAGTTTAAATATTGTTTTACTTTTAAATTTGGTCTCTACACTTTTTATATTTTATACAAATTTTCGTTTTATGTTTCGGTTTATATGTTACAAGTTAACACACCGCAACATGCGTGAGTGGTTCAGCGTTTTTACGCCTATTATTTCCCGTTTAACACCTCATTGCAACACGCTAGTCCAAGATCGACTTATTATTTTATATGTTTACATTTCGCCTAACGGTTGTGTGTCCTTAGTGCTACGTTTTGGTCCAAGATCGGTTTTATTTTAATTTTTTTGCCTTTTTATACGAGTTTTTCGGCGTTGGTGGTCGTTAATGGTGGTGTGTCATTGGTGTTACTTGACACGGTTGTACGCCCCCGCAGCAACGTGAGGGCTTAATTCTAGTTTAAGATAAACATAATTATCATTTTTAAGAAAATAAAAATAAAAAAGAAAGTTCAACGGTTCAAAAGTAACCAAAAGACTTCACTAGCTAATAGCTACGGTAATTTTAGTTAAGGCTGTACTAACTTAATACAATATATTAGTTTGTTTGTTTTGTTTTAAAGAGTTGGAATATGTTTATATTTCTAATTGAAATCAAACATATAGTTGGTATCTTCTTTATTTATTTTGTTTTTCATGTCTATATGGTCGCTTCACTTTGATGGGCTTAATGGAGCTTACTATGTCTCTCTCTGGTTTTCCTTCTTTCAAAAATGTTGGATTAAGAATTTGTACACATGTTCACTACTTCACACATCTTGAAGATCTTAATATGTTTTGGTCTTGTTTAAACTCATTCTATTCGGGTTTGAGTAGATTTCGTATCTTGGTTTTCCTTCATCGTCGCTTTTGAGAGTCATTCACATTGATTCTTGTATTTTTCGAGTTTAGATTCATCATCGCTATTGTTTTTGTTTGTTAATAAGAGTATTATCAGTGTACGAAGTAACTTGTATCATATCAGTTTTTCAATTATTTAGATTATTAAAATTGATAGAAATAACAAAATGAAAAAAAATTGTAAATATAAATACAACTTCATCAATGCCATATTATTTATTAATTTAGTTACATTATTTTTCCAAACTTAAATAACACCTTATAATCTCTTTTTTAAAGTTTTATCCTAAAATCGAGAATTTAATTACTTTAGTTTAAGTATAGTATTATTATATTACTTATACACGTTAGAAAATGTGTGTAATCATTTAAATACGTTTGCGTAATATTATGTGTAAAACACATAATATCATGATTGTATCTAAACCCATAATTACAACTTTATCAAAAATAATTACTCATACAAATTCAAAACCTCAACCCTTCAAACCCCTTACAAATCTCCTTATCAACTTGGATCAAAGCTCTCTTCCAACCATCTAACTTGAATATGCACACCCGCATCGCGTAAAGCGTTCAACGAAGATCGATATAGTCGCGCGTCTAAACTCGTGCCTTCGCTTCTCATATCTTGCAAAAGCTTCACAAGCTCATCCACCCTGCTCGTCTTTGAAAACACCCCAACCATAATCCCACCCATCGCCCTATCGACGCGACCACCATTAAGCCTATACTCGTAATAATACTTCATACACATATCAAACTCCCTAGCCTTACTATACGCGCTTATTACACTTGTGTAACTCACTTTATCCGCCACAACTTTTCTTCTTTTCATTTCCTTCCATGTTTTTTCAACTTGCTTCAAGTTCAAGACTTTCCCGTGCATATCGAGGATAGAATTGTAGATCCACACGTTGAGTTCGACCCCTCGTTCCTTCATACGAGCTAGAAGCCTCATTGCATCCCTGATCCTGTTAACCTTCCCATACATTGCAATCATACAAGAGTAAGCTACAACACATTTGTCAAAACCTTTGTTGTCCATTTCCCAAAACACCTCTTCGGCTTTTTCATATAGCCCGAGCCTAAAGTACACGTTTAGGACCGATGCATAGGTCACTTGACCAGGGTCACAACCATCAGTGACCAAATCTTCATACACTTTAACCGCTGAAGTTAACCCTCTTTTCTTCACAAATCCATTTACAATAGCACAAAAGATACAATCCGAAACTCTAATACTCGCGCGTTTCATTGAAGAAACAACATCTAGAGTCTTTTCAAGCAAGCCTACATCAATGTACATCAACACAAGCTTCAGAAACACCGCGGGATCCTTCAACATCTTCTTTGATTCAGCCTCTACCCAAAGATCTTCCACCATTTTCACTTCTCGTATTCCTGCAAACGAGCTGATCAACGACGAGTAAATCAAAGGGTCTTCTGGGAACCCTTTCTTGATCATTTCCCTAAAGAACTCTAGAGCTTCAAAGGGCTTTCTTGATGCTGCTAACGACTCGCATAATATTCTATAAATTTGCGCGCAAATTGGCGTCCATTCGACATTACTTGATTTGAATTCGTTGAATAAGGATATAACTTTGTCATTCTTGCCCATTTTTAGATATGCTTCCATTGTGAGTCCATAACATTCACCATTTAACTGCATACCAGAAGATGACATTAAATTGAACACCTTAACTGCACTAGTGTACATATGAATCTTGTTATAGCTTCTAATGGCAGCATTACAGCTCAAAACAGCAACTTCTTTCTCATTTTTCAAAACATGAATCAAATTATCAGCAAGTTTGAATCTTTTAGCTCTAATGCAAGTAGTGATTAATCTACAACAAGATGAAGCATCTGGATAGACTTTAAATCTGCTAAAATCATCAGAAAGCGACCAAATTGAACCCCAATCCTTCAATCGAAGTGAGTACCTGATGAGATTATGTAATGTCGATCTCGTGGGTCTGAAATCTTGCATTCGTTTAGCCTTTTTGTAGTTCTCGAACCCCATTTCTTCAGTTTTTGAATCTTTCAATAGATCGCATATCAGATGATTGAGATTCTGCCGTTGGGGAAGTGATGAATCTTGAAAATCTTGAGTCTTGAGGTAGATTGGGGGATCAGTGGACTCTTGATCTTCAAGAAGTGGTGGTGGGAAGCTTCTGGAGGAGTTAAGGATCAAGATTCTTGAAGATGAACATGAAGGGTGTGTGGAGATGAAGAGGAGAATTGAGGGGGTTTTGGGTGTGTTGAATTGGGGGTTTTTGTGGGTTGTTTTGATGCATTGGATGCAGGATAATGAGCACTCTGAGAAAGTGGAAATTGCCATTGTTGATGAAGATATTGCATGGGGTGAGTGAGGGGAAACCAGAGGAGCTGAAGTGAGAAGAGGAAGAAGAAGAATACATGATAAAGTTTGTTGCTTTTGGCTGAGTTGTGTTGATGTGAGCCACTCATGTGTTATATGTATTTGTGGTTTGGGTAATATATGTATTTTGAATATTAATCTTTTTCTTTCTTTTTTATTTATAAAACTAAAAAAAGTGTTTTAATTGTTTTATATGACATCTTTTCAAATCAAAAAGTTAAAGTGATTAATGAACTTGTCATCTATACACTAGAAAAGTATGAACTTGTCATTTGTCATCTATACACTAGAAAAGTATGAACTTGTCATCTATACACTAGAAAAGTATGAACTTACCAATTATTACATAATATTTAAAAACCAAATGGAATGAATAGTTGGGTTTTGGTCATACTTTTTTTACCACTGTTTTTTCCGCTTTTTGCAAGCTGATCATTCTCTATTTTTGTTAAACAACTGGTGAATGCTGAATAGGGTGGTTGTGTTGTTTTTTATATCTGCCTTTTAGGGTTGCAGTAGGTGCTCACGACGGACGGTCGCCGCTTCATGCGACGGATACAACCCGTGTGTGCAACCGCCTACCCCCATTGCCTTTTAAAGGCACAACGTTCACCTCCGTGATGATGCTTTTGCATTGGTGCCG
>BJCM01085310.1:0-12433 GCA_018326385.1 Flaveria bidentis
TATATATATATATATATATATATATATATATATATATATATATATATATACCCGAATTCTAGGGCCACAATGAGTAAAACATAGATAAAGATTGTACGTTTACCCATACCCAAAAGGCCACTTGTACAAGTGCATCTCCACAACTTATCCAAAACACATCGATTCAGTATCACTTTAGCCACAATTGTAGTACGTAACTTTCAAACCTCATCCACCGCACATCATCACAATCATTAAGCATATGAACAAAACACAGACATGTTAAATCTACTGATCATGTCATGGTGGCGCGACACAAACGGGCATCAGTTGTATTCTTCATTCATAACCACAGATGGGTCAACGTTTTCATAACACATCATATCATTATTTACAAAAGACAGCCATATTTACACCATATATCAAGTCCTGCATTCACCAACTCTCCATAGCATTTAAGGTGCATTAAGATGATGATGAATAGTTCTTGTTTTCTTTCTTTTTATCATCTGTTTTATTTTTACTTTTCGTTTGTTATTTATTTCTGCAGACTATGGGCATCTTAGATTGACTAGTGACAAGCATAGAGACGATAAACGAAGTAAGAGACTAAGCAAGAAAGCAACCATTTCAGCAATGCTTGAATAAGTCAGCAATGTGACTTGAAATCATAAATTCTGAAGAGAAGCAAGCCATTGCTCCATGTATTTGTTGGCCTCTGCATATCATACAAGATGAATTGAATTAGGCGGTTTTGAAGTTTGAAGCCAAAGATTTATTTAAAAACAGGGGCATCTTAATTCAAACATTTAGCCAGTAAGAGCAAGCAGGGGTGCAAAATAGTAAATATTTAAGGGTTAACATAAGAAACCAAAAATCATGTAACCTAAACAACACATGCATATTTAGGAAACGACACGTGACGAAATGTTCCAACACTTTTAACTCCAAAAAAAAATACTTTTTTTTGTATATTTTCAAGTATAACAAATTTAGAAAAAAAAATACAGATTAGTATAAAACAATTACATTGGAATATAAAACCTAATCTTTTATGTTTTAAGATTTTAAATGAGTATTTTTCAACGGTTCATCAAAATAAACACAAGCACCTATTGATCCAAACACGATCCATTTAACTACGTATGTTCGCATGGCTTGGAACTGAAACTTGACAAGTAGTATAGTGAATTATAGAAAAGACCCCACTTTTAAGAAGAATACATTCAAGGCAGTTCATGAATTAGTGATGAATATTAGTCCACCAAAGCAATGATTGCTAACTTTATTCTTCGTGTGGTGTTCAGGTGCTTTAGTCTTTAGTAAAAGATGATAAAATACATAAAGCTTCTATACACTAAATAAAGCATTCCCCGATGGCCACATCAAGACAAATAATTATTCCATAGGATTTGCGAATCAATAATAATTTAGTACCACAATCATGAAATGCACAATGATATCTGCATAAAGTACAAGTCATACCAGCGGGAAAACCATTTGGGAAAGCAGTGAGCACATTCAAGAAATGATTTTTGGGCTGTTCTTCCATCTCCAAAGCCTTGCAATCATTTCTATAACAAGGAACCAACACTGCAAAACTGTTGTCTGCAACATCATCAGCATCAGCATCAGCAGCATCATCATCACTCTGGTAAAAATCAGGGCCATGAGGTTCCATCCATCCAATAGACCAGTCTGAATCATAAGAGGATTCATCGGATGCTGATAAACACACACCATCTGATGGCACCAACACCAAATCATACTCTTTATCCACTACTCTCATCTTCCTTTCTTCTCTACTCTGCCATTTCTTTTTCACCTTTCTTGATGATGATGATGATGAAGATGATGATGATGATAATTTGGCTTCTTTCTTCTTTGAAGATGACAGTTTCATCGAATCAGAAGCGGACCCAGAAGAGATTATGGGCTCGTTATCCCTCCCATTACTCCAAGACCACCAAGAAAATCGGGTCAATGAAAGTGACATTTCATCGAACAGATGCTGGGCATAAAATCAGAAACTTCAAATTCAATAACAGATTGATGAAATCAAGAGAACAAAATTTAATATCGGATCATCAGCAGGCGAAATTTCACAAAAACTGAATCAAACCCATCATCCGATGATCTAAAAAAACTTACTTTCCCCAAAAAAAACAAACCTAATCGAATAAAAAAGAACAGGTTAAGCGATCATGCCATCATTTGAACAAACAAAACACAGTCAATGATTAGAAAACCGCTCAAATCAGGAAAACAAAATAACAAGTTGGTTCATTGAAGCCCATAACGACCAATAACTGAAATTAGGGTTATAGATTCTCCACAATAGCCCAAAATAAATCATCATAGGTCACAACTGCTTGAAAAATTATGGATAATACTATCACCAGCAACCCAAAAACTTCACCGAAGACAGAGATTTCAATCAGAACAAAACAACCGATCACCACCAGAAAAAGGGCAATATTCTATCTAGATTAAAGAGGCGATTTTCACCGACGTATCAGAAAGAAACTTCCATGTGTAACAAAAGAAAACAACAAAGGATCAGAGTAGATGCTAAACAACAAAAATTAAGGTCTCAAGCATCGCCATGATTATGAAACTTGAAAGCTCAAGGAATGAAGAACTGTAGGAACCACTGATCCGTTGTTTCTGTGTTGGGGTTTCTGGGAAAGACGATGTGTGTGTATGTGTATATATAGATACAGATACAGATTAACAGGGATTAGCGTGAAGAGTAAAACAAGGTTTCAGAAAGTGCAATGGCACCCCCTACTCTCAAGTTCGATTAGAAAACACCCTTTCTTTTTGAAAGACCATTCACAATCATCTATCTCTATTCTTAAAATTACACTAAATATTATTATATTTTCTTTCTTTTTTTAATTAAATAATTTTTTCCATATATTTTCTCTCTCATCCACACATAACCACTTTTAAAAATATTAAAAAAAAATTGTACCATATTTAATCAAATTTGATACAATATCCATAAATTTGGGGAAACACAATACAATCCCATAAATTTTCTAACTCGTTCGGTCACAATTACTAATAATAATTTCTCATAATATAAGACCCACATTTCTCATCATTATCTATATAATTACATTAAAAATAACTATCTTATCTATTTTCTTTTTAATTTAATAATACTTTTAATAAGTTTATCATTACTTTTTCTCTCTCATCCACTTACAACCACTTAAAATATATTAAAAACATTATAGGAATTTAATCAGTGTTTACTAAAATTACAGATTGAACAATTGATTTTTTATATATTTAACTCACAGTCACTTATAATCATATCATATCACATAAATTTAGGAAATGAGTTGTGAATTCTCTAACTATTATTTTTTTGATGACTACTTTTATATTTACTTGTTGATATCATGAGTGAAATAGAGTTAACTGGTACTAATCATTCTCGTGTGTTGCACGAGTTTCGGTTAAGACCATAGAACACAATACGGTGGTCACATGACGATAATTATTACAAAAATGCTCAAAATCAGTGAACCGTTATGGCTACAAACCGGTGCCATGCCAAACAACGGTTACTTTTTTAAATATCATCACAACCTTATACATCACATATACAAAAGCGAAAACATATGTTAGTTTGAGAATAATATCAGGGCTTACAATCATGAACATGAAATGGATGCTAAAAATTGAACATCGTCTAGCTAATAGCAAAGACAAATAGTAACAAAACCAAAACAAAGTGCATGACAGCTGCTCGTCTAAAATAAAAACTCATGATAACCAAATCCGGCACCAAAACAAATCATCGAGTAGAAGTGTAGGCAAAACACATTTTAATTTCAAATTTTTTTGGGTTTATGGTCATGAACACTAGATAATCGCTTTGAATACACACATTCAACATCACGGGGGCAAGAGTAACCATAATTCCAAAGAACTCAAAACAACCTTCATGAGTGTTGCTATTCCATGAAAAAAACCCACCAAGACTAGATCTAGGACCAAAATGGCTTTCAGATGTGACATATGTATCATTATCGAGCAATCAAGTACCACTAAATGAAGACCTACATAGATGGTAGGAAGAGGTCACTACGACGGTTCTTAATATGGAGGTAAGTGGCAGCAGTAAAAGGAATCGTTGGGTGACGATCGGTGATTGCCACGATACAAACACCACCTAAGGCTGCTTACACAGACCATTTGCAGCATCTAAGAGGCGCTCTTACGAGGAGACCCGTAGATTAGGCCCACATACAACACCTGGCAAGGATAGTCAGAGTGCCACTATCACCACCTCTCATCACCAAGGCCACCGACATCTACACCAAATTCGAGAAATATAAGAAGAACAAAACCACCACCACACAACCATAACCTTAGGTCCTGGAAAGGGGAATACTAACTAACCACCACATTATTTTGGGCAAACAAACCATAAACATGACCATGCAGACATGCCAGCAACCATGATGGTGTTAGCGTAACCTACAGCAAACCGGCAGGCCTATAGATGGTCAGTTGCATTGACAATAGGGGTGGTTCACTGTTTGAATTGGATTCAAAAAACACAACAGTCTATTCGACTCGAGTAAAAAATCACCGATTCGAAATTCAATTCGAATTTTCAAGTTCGAAATTGATTTGCTTTGAAGTTTGCTTATCGAATTTGAATAAAAATGCGAATATATGATTATCAATTCAATTCGAATGAGACATACACACACCTACACTGATTTATTTTATATATTAAATTTAGAAATATGTATTTGAGAAATTAAAAATTAAAAGTTAAACTGTATATAATATAAACTCAAAAATCCTAATTGGTACATTTTGACTTATATGGAAGATTGAGTATTTATGTATGTTGTGCATGTTTTTTTTTATTTTAACAATTTGAAATTGGAACTTTTAAATGAATTTTGAAAAAAATATTTGATTAATTATTTTTTTACTAAAGAATATTCGATAATCGACTCGATAATCGTTTCCCGAATACGAATTGAATTCAAATCTTCTTTGAACATTTCGAATTTGATTCGATTTTGATTTTGATTTGACTTATCTTTTTTAAATTCAAATCATGTTTGAAACTTTTAAATTTTGACTTATATGATTGGATTAACTCAAATTTGATTCGATTTGATTCACTCGAATTTAATTTTATTTGATTTGATAAACAACCCTAGTTAATCATTTAAAAATATTTTTTTTGCATGATTTCATACAACTTTAGCAAATATGAGGGCTATTTTGCTAGGGTTATCATATACAATCATCATATAAGTTTATATAAGTACATTATTATTAAACCCTAGCTATTATCATACAATACATCTCACACCATTAACTTTCATATAATCATATTAGTGCATTCACATCTCTTTTCTCATATTATTACGAGTGTATTCCCTATATTACAAGGGATTATTATGAGTGAATGTTACTGTTAATCTACATATTTTATAAAGCATATTAATCTCTATTAATATTTAATATTTTTGAAAGTGGTAGTTGGTGGAATAGAGAGAAAAGTAATGATACATATACAAAAATGTTATTATAAAAAAAGAGAAAAAGTAGTGATTTTAGTGTAATTATCGTGATAAAGATGAAGAATGAGATATGAATATTTTTAGGTATGTATAATAGTCCTACAAGCAATAAAACATGCATAAATAAGGGACCTAGAACTCACATTTTAAGCTTATTCTTGAACAAACCCTAAACAATGGCTTTTAGGTCGAGATTTACATGCGTACACATAAGGTCACCAGATTTGATACTAGAATTTGCTATATTCAACTTTTAAGCATAGTACATGCTTATATTTATGGACAACGACAGCAAACATCAATACATATTTTTATTCTTGCTAGTTTTCTCACTAACCGATTGCACCCTTTCTCTCTAGTTTTAGCTAGCTTAAGCTGTAAACAAGGACGCATGGGTGGCTACCCAACTATAAATAAGAGAGAAGTAAGGTTTATTTTTCCTATTTGACACTATTGTCCCTTACAACTCTATTTATTTAAATGTATCACTTAACTTTTCTCGATGTACCCGTTAAAATATTATTGCTTTAAAGGTAACACATTTGGATGAAGTAATTCATCCTTGATATTGGGATTGATGTCGGACGTCAATGAACTCAAAAAGATATTTTGTGACAACAATGGTACTATCACGTAGTCGAAGAGACCTAGATCTCATGAAGTACCATGTACATCCTCGAGAGATAGTACTACATTCAAGAAATGAGGGGATGTGATTACAAAGTTCATATAAATCAATATCTAGTTGATCAGTTTACGACGACCCAAATGAAGGTAATGCTTGATTCGTAGGACTTCATTATGATGGATTTTGGCGATAATTTGTATTTTACTACTTGTGTAATAAGCAACGTGATCTTCGTTATTTACTTAAATGAATATTATGTTATAGCATGTTTCATGAATAAGTATTTTATTCTAAATTGCTAGTAGTTAATCGAAATTATAGGAATAATTTTTAACTAAGTCAATATAAAACTAGGAAGTTGTTTTTCATTGAGATAAACGTAGAGAAGACGGAAGGATTGCAATTAAGGTCACAAATGTTTAGTAGAGGCTAATCATTAGATGTGATCTGCTTCTAAAATTTAAAATCACTTTATGAGTCAAGGTTTTAACAATGATAGCATCTTGGAATTCTTGTACAAAAGATATATGTTAAATCTTGTGAAAATGAAATATATTTATTTATGTATACAAGATAAACTTGTAAACAATATTGCTAATTAACAACCTACGAGCCATATGGTCACGCCTAGCAGTTAAACATAGTAAATGTTTAAATTCGATATAAACAAAACACCCTAAACAACAATATGCATGTTACTATATAGATACACTAACAAATACCAATAGTATAACTTTAACATGATATTGGTTATTGTTATTTAGAGAAATGATAGTGTTTATAGTTACTTATATTGTATATAATTAAACCATGTATTTTGCGGTATATGACATTTTGTTGGTCCATTAGATCGATTTGCAGTATAAATAAGATGTTGAATCGTTCAATACCAAATACAAACAATAGAAAACAAAGATGAAGAAGATTGAGAACAAACACAAATGAATCAAAGTAAGGCAATGATGATCAACATACTCAATAATAACTAAGACAATGATATTTCTGTGAAATGACTGCTTACAATACTCACTTGCAACAAGGATAAACGATTAGAGTTTTTGCAAGGTTAGCCAACAATAAAAATGATCAAAACTATATATAACAGTCTTAGTTTCGCTGTCCGCGAAACTGTTCTGCGTAAACTATAGTTTCGCCTGACAGAAACAATAGATTCGCCAAGAGAACTAAACAGCTGAGTGTGAGCGAAACTACAGCTTCGCTCACAGTTTTGCTGGATTACAAAACTAGACAAAATGAACTACATTCAAAAGTAACTAACATTAAACCTATTACAAAATAATATAAACATAATCTAAACTAAATTAAGGTGAGTCTAACCTATACTTGATCTTCAATACTCCCCCTAGGTTGGATCTCACCGCCTTCACTTGCCTTGATTTGACTCGTCTGCTCTAGTCTCTTTAGCTGCTTCTAATGTATCTATATCTGTTCCTGCAGCTTCTTCCCCGGGGGCTTCAGGCATGGAATCTCCCTAGTCAGCTCCAGTCTCCCCCGCTGCCTCTGATGTGTCCTCTACAACTTCTACAGCAACCTCCTTAGGAGCTTTAGCAAATGATTCACTCTGGTCACCTCTAGCTTCATTAGCTCCTTCAGGATGAGCACTAGCTTGCTCAAACTGTCTAGCCAAATCCCGAACATCCATGTTTAAATCATCTTCAGCTCTTACTTTCTCAGCTAACTCTCTCACTTCTGCTCTCACTCCTCTTACTTTATTGGCCACAGTCATAAACAAACGGGCTTCCTTTCTCGTCTCATCACCTGCATCGCTTTAATATGATTCTCGCAAAGAACTAGCAGATCTTCATCACAGAAACTAAACAACTTCATAGGATCAAACACTCTAAGCTCATCCCCATTCTTTACCCTGATCACCGCCTCTCTCGTATTGTTATCGTAGAACCACTTCTCAAAGTTTTGCAGTTTCCGGGGGAAGGGATCTGCCATTCTAATCCTGTTCACTGTCTTTAGGGCTTTCACCTTTAGCACAATCTTTTCCTTTCCTGTTTCCCAATCTTTATCCTTCTTGGATCTTCTCCTCTCAGCCTTCATAAGTCCGAATGACTTAAAGTTGTCATTCAGTCCATTCTTTATCTCCTTCTCAAGCAACGAGGCTCTTTCACTTAGATGAGCATTTAGTAATGGCAGCACTGCCAACATCCTCAGATCCCATTTGGGTAAGGTCTTGAAAGCATTCCTCTTGTGCATATAAGTTATACCTCCCCCTCTCCTCTTGATCATAAACATTTTGAGGCCGGGGTTATAATACCAACTAATAATCCTCTTATCTGCTTCCTTCTTGCTCAACCCTTCAATGTTTTGGAACAGGGGAGTCAGTTCTTCAGGCTCTTTCTCCTTGACAAACCATTCATCTTTGGCTATTTCAACCACATCTCCATCCTTGTCTCCCTTCTTGACAACATAGGTTAGGGGCCTCTCATCAACCTCATAGAATTCTAGTTCTGAATCATAATTAACCAGTTGCTCATCTTCTTCTTCTTCATCAATTAGTCCTTTCCCTTTCTCAACATCTTTTTCAACAGATTTCTCTCTCACTATCTCCTCACCAACCAAATCTTTATCATCAGAGTATAATGCCATGTTAACGAACCCAACTTCAAATATCTCCTCAACATTCTCCATATTTTTAGTCTCCTTCCTCACACTAGAACCTCCCACTTCTTCAGTTGCTGCACCAGATATGTCCTCTCTTGCCTAGGAAGATGTACCCACGTTTAGAAATGGGTACTTGGAAGTATCTGTCAAATCATCTAACTTAGGTTGAGTTAGGTGATTGGGAAGGCTGGCTACAGCTTTTAGTTCATTTACCTCCTCAAACAGTCTCTTAATCAGTTTATTATGATTTATCAGCATTCTGGTCATACCATCAATCACTTCATCCTTCTGCCTTTCCCTTATCTCTTGATTAGTAAGTTTTGTCTTAATCATGCCAGAGAGGTGTTGATATTTCTTATCACATCCTCATCTAATCCAGCTCTCTCCTCTCTCTTTAAGGTCTCAGTAAAAGATTGGTGTCTCTGTTTAGTCCTTCTCTCAGTCTCTCCCACATCAGCTTTCTTCTTTGATCTCTTTTCTTTCTCAGCCCATACCTCCTCAGCCTTTTCATGTACTTCCTCCTCAAAGTCATAATCCTTCTCCTTTGCATATCTTTTCCTCTTCTTAGCAGCATCAAACTGTTGTACCCTGGTCTCTTCAGCTCTTTTATTCTCAGACTCGTCTACCCTCCTGATATAACTCCATCTTTCTGGTGGATACATGTTTTCCCAGAGATAAGTAATTTTTCCACTAAAATCGTGACGAATGGTGCAGCAGTCTGCAAAGATACGGGTGTTCATTTGCACTAGCCTTTTGACCTCCTCATGTCTTGGTAAATTAGGAATAAGATCATCTAAAATCATCTGTAAAAATCAAGGATAGAGCAGCTATTTATCCTTCTTCAATGCCATCACATTCTCTGCTATACAGTCAAATATCAGTCTTGCTATATTTTCCTTCCTTCCCTTGTAGCATAACACCATGGCTTTTGCCTAGTCTAGATTAAGCCCATCTGATCCACCTTTACGGTGATCTAAGCACATACTGAAGATGTGAGCTAAATATCTCAATTCCTTAGAAATGAAGGACTTCTTAATCTCCTTCCTCGTCCCAAAAGGCGGTCCCTCATATCCCATCGATCTGAAGGCTTCAAACACTTCCTGATCTGACATAGTAACCTCCTATCATGTGTCTTCATCTAACCTTAACACACTCGATCCAACCTCTGAAATAATGATCACCTCATTCTCCATCACCATGGCTATAATCCTATGATAACTACCTCTCGTATCATACTCCGCCATCCGCCAGAAATCCCTGATATGTAAGTCATATATGGTAGAGGAATGAGAGATCGCGTAGGCAATAGGAGATCTCTACAACTAGTGAATGTAGTCTCTAAAGCCAGCTGCTTTTGGGTGTGTGTCGTCTAAGATGGCAATAATGTTGTTCCTCTCATTAAACTTCAGATTCGCCATTAATTCTGAAAACTAAATGAAACGCATTAGAATAGTATATTAAATAATAATATTAAAGAAAAATAAGAAAATGATTAAAATTAAACAAAAATCAAATTAATTTCGCTGGCCGAAACTATAGTTTCGCAAGAAGAATTTTAGTTTCAGCAAGTGAAAGTATGATGTCAGATCTTACGATAATGGGAGCTTGATCTTTAGCTACTCTTGGAGAACTTGAACAAGGTCTAGGTAACTCAAATAGTTAATCATCATCAGAGTCACTTTAAGTACCTGTTCTAGCTTAAACATTCTCACAAGATGGATTAGAATAGTTTGGAAACAATTCTAAGTCAAAAATATGATCAGGGTCATTCCTCCTAACACAAAGAGTGTGCTCATTGACAACAATGTTGGATGATTCCTCAAATTGTTGATTTTTGAGGTTATAAACTCTATAAGCAATAGATGTCACACCCCAACCTTGATAGTGGAATCATCAAGATGTGAGGGATCGTTCACAACCACATAACGCTATTATTTAATTCAAATATTAAAATCATTAGTTTCAAATGTAACATTACAAACATAAGTCTCAAATATGAAAATAAACATAACGTAACATGAAATAATCCAGGACAATTCATTTATTTAACTAGGTCTAATCTTAGATGTGAGTAAGCTTCAAGGAAGACATCAAACTTATGCATTTCCTGAAACATATTAAAAATAAAAAGGTCAACATAACGTTGGTGAGATTTACATAGTTTTCATACATACATATATAAAAGATGGCAAATCATGTCTAAGTTAGTGAGCAAAGTAACTACGGATGTGTGACAACTGTAACAATCAAACCTTAACAGTTTACTAGATTACACGTTAACAAGATTATACGATTAGCTAAGTGTACTTGGATTAACCAAGCAGGCTTGTCAGGCCCATAGATCTATGACGTCGTCAGGCTAGCAATAGTTAATGATTGTACATATAATAGTCATCACATGGTAATTACTAAGGTTCAACTAACCACAACAAATGACTGAATTGCCCACGTGTTTACAAGATTCAAATGAGTTTACAAGTACAATAGTCATAGGGTAACATGTTTCACCCCAAAGTGTAAAAATATGAAAAAGGGGTATAGAAATACTCACGTGGTAAATAAGTATAGGAATGATGATTATTAAGAAATACAAATAAACGTTCCAACACAATTCTTCATAAGGTACCTAAGAATATATATATTTTTTAAGTTTTTAATAATAAGATTACCGTTTAAACATGGTCTAGGTTTCAAGGGGGAAATTTGGGGTTTTGATATATAAATTTATTAATGAAGATACTTTTGTTTTCATTTTAATGAAAAGAATTACTTTGATTTGATAATTTGTCATAAAAATAAATTTTGAATCGTTTGATATAATTAACAAAATATAAAATGTAAGTATATTTTTATATTTTTATTTGTAAAAATTATAATTTTTTAATAATAAAGTTTGAACCAATAATAATTTTTTAATGATTTAGATCATTATTTAAAGTCTTTCCTTTATAATAATAAACCAAATATAATCCTTGTTTTATAAAATATTAAAATTATTTAAAGAATAAATTTACAGAAATTTGATAAAGTGATTTAAAAATAAACTAAGTTTATAAAATTATTTTTAATAAATTTTTAGAATTTTTATATATATTTTTGAAGGCTGAAAAAGCCTCAAAAAAATAATGGAGGTTGTCGGGTTCGAACCAGGAACCTCGGGTGTAGAATGGGAGTGTGTTACCAATGAACTAAGGGCCTTGGCCGCGTTATGATCCAGGTTTTAAATCTTAAATACAAGGTTAACTATTTATCTCCAAATCCTAAGAACCCTAAAAGATTTGTGAGTCAAATTGAATATCAATTCGAGGTTCTTAACCAAATCAACCATGGGGCTTTTGTTCCCCATGCTTAATCTGTGAAGTCGGTTGGATCGATAAACATCCGAGCATGTTCTTGACGGAAGGATAAACAACAGCACAAACCAAAAGTCAAACTGTTAGGACCTGCTACGTACTAAGTACTAACTGATTCAACGTGAAACTAGATCAAATAGTGCGGAATCCTATTTGATTGGCGATCCAATCAAAGAAAACGTTAATTCGATCAAACCTAACGATTAGAATACGTTAAGAATAGATTAGGAATGATCTGAAACGTTCTATGAACTTGGATGAGACGTACTGGA
>BJCM01085312.1:0-13721 GCA_018326385.1 Flaveria bidentis
AGTGTGCTTCTAATAAAAAATAGGTTTTTACGTTTTAATTATAATTTTTTAAATTTTAAAATGATATGAGTAATATTATTATATTATTATTATTAATAATAGAGAGAAATAAGAAACTTAGTACAATATTTTACATCTTATTTTAATTTTTCTTCATCATAGAAAAATAGATAAACCATTAGATAGACTAGAAACCTAAAGTTGATTATAGTTAGTAATAAATACAAACAATTAGAGTACAATATTTCAATATAAGATATAACTAAAATTATATATACGTAATAGTTCAAGAATAACTAAAATTATATATACCTAAAATTGAACTCTTTTATCTGAATAGTTTTATTTTTATACATTTGTTTTAAGAATTTTTGTATAAAAACTTTGTTTTTCTAGAAATATCTTGTTTGTTAAAAAATTTTGTTTGTAATTATTTTGATTGTTTTAATAACACTATTTAAAAAAAGTCATCTTTTTATATTAACCAACTTTTGTAAATTTTAATGAAAAACCTTAACAAAGTTATGACTTTAAATAGGTTCAGTGTCAGAAAAATGAAATGAAAACTTATGTGTTGTAGTTGACCTTGTTCCTAAAAAAAATGAAATCGGAACTTAAGTGTGGTGACATTGATCATCGGAACTTATGAAAACCGGTTAAGTTAGAAAATTACCCTAATGAAAACTTCCCGAAAATTTGAGCTTTTTTCGACTGCAATGAAGAAAAAATAAAACAAAGTTCCTTACCTTTTATACAATATGCCCTTCAGAGAGTAAGCCAGTTTAAGAGAAACCCACCAAGGAGTCAAGGATGTTAGTTAGCCAAAATAGGGCTTATAAGTATAAAAAAGAAATAGCTCTAACAAAATTATCATCTTATGATTACATAATCAAACATAACATTCTTAATTTCAAACCTATACAGGTTTTTTCACTTCTACAAGAAAATATTTTAGTAGTGTTAAAGCTTACAATAGGTACAATATATGGAAGTGTTGATACCAATTTTAGGTACAATATATGGAAGTGTTGATACCAATTTTAACAATATAGTCAAGCAGTCAACACTACACAAATATCATGGAAGGGGGAATATAATAGTATGCACACATTTTAAAATGCTAGAATTTAACTTTTAACATAAACAAACATAAAATAACTACACACCTAATCTCCATATAGATCTGAGGATGTTTAAATGTTGTCGGATTTGGAATATAAATTGATTCCTCACCTTTAGAAGAAGATGCTATTGCACAAATAGAACTTATTTTAATAACTTAAAAGATGAGAGAAAAGCAAAAAACTACAAACATAACAAATTGCGAAATCTAACAGATTACCAAATTAAACATACATTTAATTTTAAATGTACCTGGTGTAGACAAATATTCAGTGACAACTTGATTCAAATGCTCGACTTGAAGAACACGTCTCTAGCCCTTTGAGCATTTGATAACAACCATCACATTACAGAAATAAACATGACTTGTTTCAAACAAATCTGGCACCTAAAAGACACTAAGCAACAACGTTTAACGGGTTTACCTATCATATCTACGAAAAACATGAAAATAACGTGAATCCTAATCCCAAAATTGGATCTACAAGGAAGATCTAAATTAAGTTGATGCAATGATTGAATGTGATCTGGTTGTCGAGACTCGATCAAAAACAAAATTTATCGGTCTAAACTACATTTATTGTGTAAAGGTAAGTAATGTCGTCTCCGCATGGAATATGTTGAAAGTGTTCAACAATATGACTCGATTAACTTCAAGACACAAACTTCATAATTAAAAATTAGAACTTTGAATGAATTAATGAACACAATTGCATAAAGAAGCAAACTTTAAAACACAATTAATTAAACAATAAGAAACAATCACTTTCGAGTTTTCAATTCTACAAGATCAACAATTGGTACTTTTAAATTAGGATTTGTAAAAAATAATATTTTAAGATCTTAGCTTTTGATTAAAATGACAACAAAGGAACAAGCTTTTAAGATTCGTTTGATCACAATGTTACCAATTTACCTATATCAAATTGTCTACTTTTCTGAATAAGCTTACCATGCAAGAAAACCGAAAAACTGATAATCAAACAATCAACTTTATTTTAAAACAAACCTTTTAAATCAACTAAAACATAATGTTTCATTTAATAATTTAATGTTCAATACAAAAACCTAATCAAAGCATACCAATTGTCCCACTTGATAAAAATTATACTCCCAATAACAATCAAGAGAAGCTAGCCACACATCATTTTCAATAAATCTTCAATCTTGACTTGATAATAATGATCAATGATGATAGGAAAGATGTTAGGAAGCTTGAAAACACCTAAAATCTCCTTGAAATCACCTATTTTTGGTTGGGAAAAGTTGTTCTTCGACTTGGGTTTAATATAGCTTAAATAAACTTGAAGATCCATAAAATCCGAAAGTTTGTTGGGGACCGGCGTATCATATGCCCACCCTGGGCGTATCATACTCTCATATCAGCCTCCATACTCCCATCTTTCTGTTATTTTATCCAAATACGCCCACTGATATGCCGCCAATACGCTGCCCGACGTATTATACACCCAAATCCGACATATCATACGCTGGTATGCTTCTAATTGTGCCTTTTCTTGTAACTTTTGATACTTACATCTTCAGTACTTGTAGTTTCGTGTTTTGCTTCTTTTCATCCAAAATAAGCTTTCTTTAGCTTCAAAACCTTATGAATCAAACAAACAACATGAACATATTCCACCATAATGACGATGTAAAATCAAGCTTTTAAATTAATTAAACACCATATGAACAGAATGCGAGGGAATTTATGATTTAATGTGAGGGTTACAGAAACACCATAACTGTTCACTTTTTGAAAGGATGTTTACACAACCATTGATGAAGATGAGGAGGAAGATGATCGAAGGGATGATTAAATGTGATGTTAATGGTGGAGAAAGATGAGGAAGTAGTTAGAGGGGGTGCTTCTTAAGAAAAGTGTAAATTTTCAAATTTACCTTAAAGTTTTGTTTTATAATATAGTAAAGATAGAATGATTGTTGCTCGGTAATTATATAGTATTTTTTTATCCCTTGGAGATAGGTAGACAACTGACTTTTTTAGTTCAAGGATCGTATGTGGGGATGATGTTTCACTAGAATTCACTCTAGTGTCAAAAGCCAAAACATCATGCTCACATTGCATTTTTGAAAGTAATGAAGTCTCTCTACGTGTAATAAGGACAATATGAAATTTCTTTAGTAACCATCATAATCACATTAAATTTCTCTCCAAGTGAGAAATATTTTTTCATGATCGTGTTCAGACTCACGGCACACTCATCAATTTAGTTGTAGCCTTTTATACGAATCATCTCAAAGAGACTTCTAAGTTTTTCTTTTTATACTTGTTTATGTGGATCATTTAGAGTGTCCTCGGCCGATGCTTCATTTGCTTAATCCTTTTCTGCTAGAATAAGCTACACTTCCTATGAGACCGCTTACATCATAACCAATGTAATACGATCTAGTCATTCTTCAACATCCTTATTTGAATTGGTGCCCACTCTCTTTATGCTTTCAGACTCACCTACATCTTCAAAGCCAATACTAAATAATTAAACTTTTTAAACATTGGTATCATAGGGTGACAATATTTTTTTCTCTAACCTTTTGAGCTTCTTCATGTAAAGCACATACCTAACGAACCAAAATCTAACCTGGTTGTTGTTATGTTTATGTGGTCATACAAAATGTGATTTTTTGTTTTAATACCATATGTTTATTGAATCATGTGTAATGACATATGGGGGACAAGGTACGTCCATCGAGAAAGTGTTTAGATGATGAGGCTAGGTGTGAGAAGCTAATTAATATATGGGAATAAAAAATTACTTAATTAAACATGAAAATACTAGTGTTTACAATATGTAATATAAAAAACAACCAAGATAATATTGATATACTTTTACATGAATAAAGACTACTCCTATAGATAGTAAAAAACAATAGTTGTAAAACTTTATAATAGAATAATGAATAGAAGTAACTAATGTTACCACTACTTGTCTTAACTACTATTCAAGAATAGTTGTATAAGTATAGATAGTAAAAAACAATAGTTGTAAAACTTTATCATAGGATAATGAATATAAGTAACTATGTTAGTTATATTTCTAGTCATAAATTATAGTAATTTTAAATCATATTTTAGCATATATTTTGCATTAGTTGCATGCATTTTCAATTATTTATATAATAGTACTTTTGTAAAATGGAATCTACTTTGGTGTGTTTTGGTTGTTTTGTAGGTGCATTCAATTGAGAGAGAAAAAAAGACTTAAAAGAAAATATTTATTAAATAGAATCTTGAATTTTAAAGAGTGCAGGAAAATTTCTAAAGTTTAGAAATTTTTATTGAATATGATTATTTTTAGATTTTTTTGAAGATAGAGAACAATAAAGCCTAAAAAGGTGGATCTATAAGTTAAGGAGAAGAATAAATAGAAGAAGGCGAAAAAAGGAGCATCTTGGAGCATCTTGAAAAGATTTCATTAAAGAATCAAATTCATCAAGCAAGAAGAGCTATAGCAATTTAGGTTCTTTTTGTTGGTTTTTGATTCATAAGTTTTATTTTATTTTAGTTATGATTGATCTAGTCGTCATGTCCGGCTGAACAATCTTTGATTTCAACATTAAGGTTTAATTTCTATGATTTTGGTTTGAACTTATGTAAAGCGATTATAAGATGTTTTTATTTTGATGGTTTGTTTGTATGATTCTTGATCTTAAACCCGGATCTAATCCGATATATAGTAGATTATTAATAAAATTGGCCACTTTATTAATTTCTCTAATAAAGTTCTTTAATATTTAAAGCCCTAATCAAGTTTTGATATTTGATATAAGGAACAATTAACGATTTGAGTTTCTCTATGAATTCATTCTCATTATAGAATCACACAATCTAGTTAAGCATACCGAACGACGTGTGTGTTTAATTATAATCGATACTTCTATCGTTGAAACCCGCACGCTAAGATCCGAACGACGTGAGCTTAGAGTAGCGGGTTGGCTCCAATCAACGAATTACGATTGATTGGACATTAGATAGAGGAGATATCCGAACAGCGTGATGTCTAGTATCGATACAAATCATTAATTGAAAATTGCAATTGCACCATAATCGTTAATGATCGTAAGCCAAATTGAGTCAAAAAATTACCTTAGTGTTGGAATTAGTCTTCATATTTGAATTTATTTCATAATTTAATTGACGTCTTCAATAATCTCTTTTTCATAATTTAAATATACAAAAAATGTCAATTTTCGTTTTTCCAGCAGAACCTTAACACAACCGCGTGTAATTTCCTTTACAGTTTTGACATGGTCGTGTTAGCTCATTGAAATTTTTATACTTTTTGTAATTTAATTTTAGTTTTAGTTTTTAATTAAAACCCCAATCTTCCTTAGTCCATAATCAATCAAAGTACTTTGCTAAAACGTTTTAGTATAAAATAATTGAGACGTATCCATGAGGACACGAACTCTACTTCCGCTCATACTATTCTTAGTGTGTGTACGGTAGGTTCATATTTTTATTATTTATTTGCTGGATTCGACACCCAACAAATTGGTGCCGTTTCCAGGGATACGACGATTCTAATCATTTTATGCCAAGATCTTTTCGTACAGGTACAACAATGGAGATTGACTCGGAGATTGAGAAGACCGCATAGAGGTTAAGGAAAAAAGCGAAGCTTCGGAAAAAGTCAGCAAGTTCCTCAACACCAATTACTTCACCTTCGATCATCGACATTTAGCAAGATATACCCTTGTCAAGTGAATTTGAATCTGACACCGAATCACCACAACCCTCACAAACAACCACCACTCCACTACAATCACCTATCCATCAAGAACAACCCTCACCCAAACCAACTAGACAATGGGCAACCCATGATGTTACCCAACAACCCCTCTGCATAAACTACCCTGCTATGGTGAACTTTGAGCTGAAATCCGGTCTCATCCATTTGTTACCACTCTTTCGAGGGCTTGAGAACGAAGACCATTGTAAGTTTCTCAAGGAATTCCATGTTATGTGTTTCGAAATGAAGCCACACAACGTTACTGAAGACCAAATCAAGCTTAGGGCATTCCCCTTTGCTATGCAAGATTATGCTAAAGAATGGTTATATTACCTACCATCGGGTTCGGTAAATACATGGAATGATCTTGCAAAAGTGTTTTTAGAAAAGTACTTCCCTGAAGTCAAAGCACAAGGAGATCATTGGGATAAGACAAGCAAAAAGAAAAGCTTTGCATACTTATTGGGAAAGATTCAAGAAGCTATGTGCTCGATGCCCACAACATGGTATCTCGGAACATCAACTACTTCAATACTTTTGTGAAGGGTTAGCACCACTAGAGAGACATTTGATAAATGCCTCTAGTGGGGGAGCTCTACTTGATAAAACACCAACCAAAATCAGAGCCTTGATATCCTTTATCGCCGAAGATACCAAACATTCATCACAAGAGGAATGATGGTATGATGATGTACCACGGGCGGTTAAGGAAGTGAGCACTCCTCACATTGAAAACCAACTTGGTGAATTGACTAAAGCTGTAATGCAACTCACAAAAGGAAAGGAAGTTGAGAAAAAACCTCGAGCGCGTGGAATATTCTTCCAATTTGGACACCCCACTAACATGTGTCCCACACTTCAAGAAGAGGTTGAAGAAGCACAAGCAATAGGAGGTTATCCAGGGCAGAATTCAAGATCTTATGAACAACAAAGAAATAATCAACATTAGGGGCAAGCACCCAATGTTGGTTATCCACAAAGAGCCCCATAATTCCATCAAAGACCCCATTTCAAATGCATGGCAATCAACAAAACTATCAGCCTCGACAACAACAACAAGCAGGAATCTCAGGCATGTCTTTGGAAGATATTGTCAAGAGTTTAGCAACTAACACACACATGTTCCAGTAGGAAACAAAGGCTAGCATCAAAAACTTGGAGCAACGGCCAACTCTGTAAGCAAGATAGAGTCCCAAGGTAGGCTACCCGCTCAAACCGAGACAAATCCTAAGCATAATGTATGTGCTATTACCTTGAGGAGTGGGAAGAGCTATGATTGTCCGGAAATACAAGAGGAGGGAGAAGAAATTGTGGTTGAGAAGAATGATGTGGAAAAGAAGGACAAACCAAAACCTGATGAAGTTAAGGCAAAGTACACTACCGTACCTCCATTTCCTTCAAGACTAAGAGGTACACAAAAAGAACGGGAAGAACAAGAAATTATGGAGACTTTCCGGAAACATTCCACTTCTTGATCCTATTAAGCAAGTTCCATGGTATGCTAATTTTTTAAAGGAATTTTGCACGTCAAACAAGAAGCTAAAAGGTAAGAAACGGTAAAGGTAAGTGAAAATGTTTCTACTGTTCTACAAAAGAGATTACCCCCAAAGTGCAAGAATCCAAGTATTTTCACTGTTCCTTGTCATTTGGGGAATGCTAGTATTCCTAGAGAAATGCTTGACCTTGGAGCCTCTATTAACATTCTACCATACTCAATTTTTAAAACACTTAAAGTAGGACCGTTAAAGAGGACTGGGGTAATCATTCAATTAGCCGATAAGTCTATAGTACACCCAAAAGGTGTATTAGAGAATTTGTTGGTTTAAGTGAATGAACTAGTGTTCTCAGCTGATTTTAATGTGTTAGATATGAAGGATGATAACTCTCTAAATTCAAGTTCTATTTTGTTGGGAAGACCATTTTTAAAAACTACTAGAACTAAGATTGATGTTTATAACGGTACGCTTTCTATGGAGTTTGATGGGGGAGATAATCAATTTCAACATAGATGATGCAATGTGATATCCTAGTGATAATTATTCTTTGAATTGGTTAGATATTTTTGAACCTTTAACCAATAATTGTTTTGAGTTATCTAACCATTGATGTTTTAGCATTGGTGTTAAATAGAAGCATTGATGAATTAATAACAAAGGAGCTTACTGAAAAGTTCAAGCTTGGGAAGGTGTTAATGGAAGTCTTGATATTCATGAGTACACAAAAGAAAATAAGGTATAAAGAACAAAAAATAGAATTACTAATTACTAATGAATTTTTTTTCCATTTATTTCACAGGCACTAGACTGAATGAGACTTCCAAATGTCTAGTCAAAGACGTTAAAGAGAGGCGCTACGCGGGAGGCTACCCATATTTTGTTTGTTTTTCTATTTCTATCTTGTTCTATATTTTTTAGTTATTTATTTTCATCTTTTGCAAAAAAAAGTATCAAATAGAAGGTTGAAACGACCGCGTAACGATTGCTTTATAAGACAGACACGACCGCGTAAACCTTCTGAGTAAAAAAAATGCTCAAACATGTCTCTGACCAGAATTGCTACTTGGATTCTTCCTGACCTTGACTTTACAACCACATCTATCCTTCGTTCTTTCCACCCCACCATCAACCATCTCAGTAAATTTCATCCTGCTCTGTACTCTAAGTCTCGAGGACGACGCTAAATTCAAAGCTTGGGGAGAGGTAATTTTAATTTCTTTTCGTCTTACTTATCATTCAATTACATATTGCATTTAGGGTTGCATCATAGTCATGGTAATATTAATATTGCATTGCATTTAGTTAATCATGGTCATGGTAATATTAGGTATGCATTACATGTGTAAAAAAGAAAAAGAAAAGAGAAAGAAGGTAACACCTCTGTAGCCTCAGAAAAGATTTTGAGAATAACATGAAAAATGATATTACCCTTTATTATATTAATCGTAGGTTGTGTGTACAAATATGTTGATAGTAATAAATAGACAGATGTGCTCTGTTATGCTAGTGCCCTTTATTCTTGGGTTTACAGAGATAAAACACTTAATAGTCATGTGTGCCTAATACCGATTTGATCACATATGGAGACTAAGACCTAGCAAAAATAGGTTGAGAGCCGAGTCCAAATGAAAAGAAAAAAAAAATAAAAAAAAAGAAAAAAAAGAAAAAAAAGAGAGAAAAAGAAGAAGTTAGTTATATGATAAAGAAGTCGCAATAATGGCAAAATCATTTGTGATCTCGTGTGTTGAAAAATTGACCATTTGCTTTCTATAGTCCTTGAGGTTATGAAGATTTCCACGTGTAAAGAAAGGTGTTGACATACTTAAATAACTAATTTAACACGGCTTAATTAATATGAAATGATAAATCCGGAACTAAAGGGTTAAACGATCATAACTAGCAAATTGGGCACATTTGTTTATAAAAAATCTCGAAAGGCTAATTTGTCCATGACAACTGAAAATTAGCATAATAAGATGATTTCATGCCCATACTTCTTACGTGGGGCTAAGAATGATATTGTCAATATTCTAATTATATGACTATATGCCTTGTTTCCACTTTCCGGTTTATTCCCAGTCTTGATTTCCTTGAGGACAATGAAAGTTTTAAGATTGGAGAGATTTGTTAGTTATATTTCTAGTCATAAATTATAGTAATTTTAGAATATATTTTGACATATATTTTGTATTAGTTGCATATATTTTTTAATTATTTTATATAATAGTACTTTTGTGGAATGAAATTTACTTTGGGGTGTTTTGGTATGTTTTGTAGGTGCATTCAATTGAGAGAGAACAAAAAGACTAAAAGAAAATATTTATTAAATAGAATCTTGAATTTTAAAGAGTGCAAGAAAATTCCTAAAGTTTAGGAATTTTTATTGAATATGATTATCTTTATTTTTTTTGAAGATAAAGAATAATAAAGCCTAAAAAGATGAATATGAAAGTTAAAGGAGAACAATAAATAGAAGGAGGAAAAAATGGGCATCTTGGAGCATATTGAAAGAATTTCATTGAAGAATCAAGTTCATCAAACAAGAAGAACTGTAGCAATTTAGGTTTTTTTTGTTGGTCTTCGATTCATAAGTTTTATTTTATTTTAGTTATGATTGATCTAGTCGTCATGTTCAACTAGAACAATATTTGATATCAACATTAAGGTTTAATTTTTATGATTTTGGTTTGAACTTATGTGAAGCGCTTATGAGATGTTTTTATTTTGATGGTTTGTTTGTTTGATTCTTGATCTTAAACCCGGATCTAATCCGGTATATGTTAGATTATTAATAAAATTGGCCACTTTATTAATTTCTCTAGTAAAGTTCTTCAATATTTAAAACCCTATTCAAGTTTTGATTTTTGATATAAGGAACACTTAACTATTTGAGTTTGTCTATGAATTCATTCTCGTTATAGAATCACACAATCTAGTTAAGCATAGACGTGTGTGTTTAATTATAATCGATACTTCTATCGTTGCAACTCGCACGCTAAGATCCGAACGACGTGAGCTTAGAGTAACGGGTTGGCTCCAATCAACGAATTGCGATTGATTGAACATTAGATAGAGGAGATATCCGAACTGCGTGATGTCTAGTATCAATACAAATCATTAATTGAAAATTACAATTGCACCATAATCGTTAATGATCGTAAGCCAAATCGAGTCAAACAATTACCTTAGTGTTGGAATTAGTCTTCATATTTAAATTTATTACATAATTTAATTGACGTCTTCGATAATCTCTTTTTCATAATTTAAAAATAAAAAAAAATGTCAATTTTCGTTTTTCCAGCAGAACCTTAACACGACCGCGTGAAATTTCCTTTACAGTTTTGACACGGCTGTGTTAGCTCACTGGAATTTTTTTACTTTTTGCAATTTACATTTAGTTTCCTTAGTCCATAATCAATCAAAGTAACTATTCTAAAACGTTTTTGGTATAAAATAATTGACACGTATCCCTAAGGACACGAACTCTACTTCCGCTCATACTATTCTTAGTGTGTGCACGATAGGTTCATATTTTTATTATTTATTTGTTGGATTCGACACTCAACAAACTAATGTTACCACTACTTGTGTTAACTACTATTCCAGAAGCCTCTCCAACAACTTAATGATCGGGTCAAGCTTTATTTATAGGGTGTTGGTTTCTTCAGTGGTAGTAAGGGTGGTTTCATCCGACACTAGTCAATGTTAAAGAAGATAGAGAATGTGAAGAGAGAGAAAAAAAGAGAGGGGGAGAAAGAGAGAGGGGGAGGGAGGGGTGAGCAGGGTCGAGTGTGTATTGTTTATCATGTTATTAGGGACAATATAGTCCTTTTACATCAGTTAAACAAAACAAAACTAATGGTGTTAACGAACTTCATGAAAATGATTACAAAAATAAAACTATTGAATTAATAAATCTATTTTTACACTTTTGAAATAAAATGATTATTTTAATTAAATATTAGTAACAAAAACAATAATTATTTTGTTTATTATTTGTTCAGGTAGCCCTAAGCCCCTAACAATGAATTACTGCAAATGCCATGCATATGTGCTGTTTCATTCTTTATTTTTTGGTGTCTTTGAATGCTAAATTAGCAATAAACATAATTTAGATTAAGGATTACAGAAACTGATGTATTTCATATAATGAGCCTGATCGGAGGACTAATTAGAGAGCCATATGAAAAAATATAGATATGAGGTTCATGCATTGAGCATTCGAAAGAGAAAAAAAGATACGATGGATATAATACTTTCATTCAAACCCCTTATTGATAGATTTGGGATTGCTTTTTGTTGCAATGAGAACATGAATCATTCACAGATTGCATAAAATGTTAAAGTTGGTCCCTGAGATAATGTCTTGATTGTGCGGTTCTACCGGCCGCCCTTGATCTACACACTTGGATCATTCTATAAAAATAGAGGGAAACCATTAGAAGGGGAACCGAGACAATAATATTGAGGGCCACTGTTCAATGACCAACTAAATCTCATATACAGATTGGAGATAAGAGAATATAGAGAGCACGAGAGTCATCAAGAGAAACCACAGGTGTGCACTCAAGAGTCATTTCATGTTAAAGAGTACGTACTTTCATTTCATGAGTTTCAATCTACTTCTTGTTTGCATACTCAGTTGATTACATGAATACTATGAAATTGTTGATGGCCTTTTTTTTTCTAGTGGTACCTAGAGGATATTTTCATCAAAGTGGTGCGGTTTAGTCTTATTAAGTGTGCATTAGGTGGATTTCTAGTGGTACCTAGAGGTTATTCTCATCAAATTTCCTTTTTTATCCGTCCAAAATTTTAATATATTATTTTTATAAAATTTAAATTTATACGTGTTTATTTTATCAACATTAGTAATTTGTAACTATTTGTTTATTTTATCACGACGTACCTATCTTTATCAACATTTTGTCGTGAATTTTCATAAATGGTTTAGTATATGAAGTTATAAATATCATTAACGGTCTTGCCACAACTTATGGTATGTGAGATATTATGGTTTTATTTTTCTTACATTCAATGTAGGGGTTCATGAAAAGAGTTTGACGTTAGTTTATTTCATTTTTTTTTACGTTCCCGTCAAAACATGAGGATCTTAATAATAGTTACCAATTAAGCCTGAAAGATCATAATTGCTTTCCGACAGGGAAAGATTAATCAAAGAAATAAAATTACTTAATTAGACAATAAACCAACCAGGTCACATGATTGAGGGATGATAAGAATCATACGAATAACACAAAAGAAAATGCGCATTATATTTTGCAGCAGATAGAAGGTTTGAATTAATCTTCTTTCTTGAGGAGCAAGAAAGGAAATAACTTGTTAGAAATTCTCCTTATGAAACTCAAACTTTGTTGATGAATCTGAGGTATCTAAAGCCAACTGCTTCAGCTCTTGTGTTGCTGATGCTCTTCCACAGAAAAATACCCCTGAAAATTATAAGGTTGAAAACATCACAAATAATATCTTTATTAATCATAATTTTGTAGTAGTAATAATATGATGCAACTAAAACCGGTTGTCTTTTTATATCTATGATAATTATAATCTATTATGAAATAGCATTTTATATGAGATCTAAAACTTTATATTGTTATAATAATCAATGACAATTACCAAATTATTTATTCATAATTTTAGTAGATAAAGGTTGTAAATCCACCCAAAATTGACCCTTTTCAATATTTATTAATTTATAACCGTTTCAAAATCAAATCCACTAGTTGCTACGCCTTTACTGAATACATTACTAGGTTAGTTTCCGTGTAATACACGGATTGAACAAATAAAAGACTAAATAATTATTAATAAAAATTTATGCATTATAAAGTTAAATTTGAAGATAAATATGATTATAAGTACATATAAATAACTACTTTAAATATATATATTTTTCTCAAACTTTTATTTTATAAAAACATTGTGAATTTTTGTTTTTAAAGAGTGTGTTTTTAACAAAACAAGGTTTTTAATTTACTAAATTATATATATTTTAATTTGAAATGATATGAGTAATATTATTATTATTCAATATTATTAATAATAATATAGAGAAATGAGAAAGTAAGTATAATGAGATCTACAATAGTTTTATGCTTATTTTAGTTTTTTTAAAATAGATAGATAAGCTAAATACTCATTAAGTAAATGGATTAAATTTTAATGTAAAATATATATGTAAAATAAACATGAATAGTTACAGTATAATACTTTAATATAAAAAATAATTAAAATTATATATAGATAATAGTTCAAGAAATAAAACAGTTATACCATTTTTTAACTCTCTTATATAAATAATTTTATTTTTAAACATTTTTTATATTTTT